>OZ038496.1:6816697-6866697 GCA_964036315.1 Acanthosepion esculentum
CACTGAGTGCTCCTGCTTTCGGCCTTCTGCTGCAGCTAAGCTTGAAAAATCACTATAAGATTTCCTAATTAGGTGAACTCCTGGATTTTGCAGTTTATTCTGGTCAAGGAACATCCGTATTTTGTGATTGTTTTATTCGAGTCCACCCGGTTGATAACATACAGGGCACTCAGTAAAAAACAGCAAATTTATTATCCCTATTTTATCTTTTACGAATAATTGACCTTGAATAACGTTGAATAAATTTCTAGAATATTAATGACCTTGAATAAAGCTACTGCTTTCTGGTTACCACGCTTACAATTTTGTACATTCAGGCAAATATTTCGAACATCTACGATGATTGTCCAGTTTGAGCATGAATTATGATAGCTAAATAATTTTCTTTCTGAATTTACCGCTTTTTTACTGGGCAGAATAGGAATACTTTCATGAGAACAGTTGAAATTAATGCATGCAAGATTTCAAAGCTGTTTGAGAGTCAGCCTAAGAACTTTTAAGCCCACTCTTGTATTTATCAACATAATCTTTTTCAATTTCATTCATTAAACTGATTGAACATTATGCAATTTGCGTTTCAGATAAATATTCAGCGAATAAAGCACCTTTTCAACCCTAGGGTACTCAGGAAAAACGTGGCAAATATATAAACATTGTTTTATCATTCAGGAATAATTAACCTTGAATAACTTTCTTGATTATACATGACCTTGAATAAAGCTACTGCGTCCTGGTTACCACATATAGACCTTTGTGCTGAGCATTCATGTATCCATTTTGGTGGTTGTTAAGTTTGGGTATGAATCATGAGAGCTAAATAAATTTACCGTATTTTTACTGGGCACTTTATATTTCAAACTGCTCTAAAAACAATATGTCTACGAGTTGTATATTTCTTCATCGTTATATACATCATCATCTGCGCAATGACGAAGCGGGACTTTACAGTCGAATCGAAACTGAACACCTGAGCAGCTCCCTTCATACGTCTCGGTTGCCTGCAAATGTCTCAGGCTCTATGAATGACCTCCCGTTCTACTCGGTAGAGTTGCTAGCCTATTTTTCTCTCTTTCAGACACTTTTTCCTTTGCCGCATGTGGTACTTTGTAGGATAGCTGTGTAAAGATGGCTGACTCTCTATGTCGTCACCATAGCATTTCATTTTCTTCTTCTTGACGGTGGTTATGAAGTCTCCTAATGGGCACTTTTCTTGTTACGCCATTTTGTATGATGTCTACTCAGGAGATTATTAAGATGTCGAATACGTAGATTATTCACTGTATTTCTGCTGTTAATATCCAAGATCCGCAGGTGTACAACATAATTGAGAAGGCCAATACACGTAACAGTCTCTTGGATTTCAGGTAACTTTTGACATTTTAGTTTTGAAACACCTGCCAATGTTTGCGATGCATTTGAAACAATTTATGTTAACTAACATATATACATACATACATACATACATACACACACAACATATATATATATATATGCAATATATCTTCATTCGAAATTATTACAGAGCGCGTTCACACGTTTCTTGTATTATTTTCTTAAATCACCAACGCAATGAAATGCATATTTTATCACTACTTACATTATTCGGACTATTGTCGCCATATTTATTGCAAATTTTCGACCGTTGTACGCGGCGGCCTTCTTCAGGTGTTTGCAACGCCCAAAATTCTCCTGAGCCGACCAAGCATAGAAATGAGTACAATATAGGAACCGGTAATAAGGAGTGCCAGCGAAAAGCGATAATAACAACAAAAATTGCAATATGAGCTCTGGTAATGAACATAATGATAACAACAAAAATTGCAATATGAGATCTGGTAAAAACATCATATGATAACAGCAAAAATTGCAATATGAGCACTTGTTGCTGAAGACATTAGGTTTATAATACTCAGAAATTCATACATAGATGTCCTCAAGGACACTTGGCACAGTGGAAAAATGACAGGACCCAAAGAGCGTGAGTTCAATACCCGGTTAAGGCAGTGGAGAACTTTGGGAGGGGAATTAACAGGAGATAACTGATAACTGACCTCCATTAAACACGGTATATATATATATATATATATATATATATATATATATATATATATATATATATATATATATATATAAGAAAGAACAGTAAGATGTATAATCCGGTGTTCTTATAGATATTTTTATTTTTGCACAATAGTGCTCAATGTAAATTTACAGAGCATTAATATTATAAATTAAGTGATTTAAACGAGGAAATCGAACTAATGTCTTTAATTTAATAACAAAATTAAATTCGAAGATTTTAGCTTCCATTTTTGAAACATGGATATTAATGTGTAGCGAAAAAAACATATTTTAAATCAGTTAATTTATAATATATATATATATATATATATATATATATATATATATATATATATATATATGCAATGTGCAAATTAATTGAAACAACCGCTTTAGTATTCTTTCTTTGACCATACGGTTAGTTTTAGACCCACTGTAGTGACAGGCTGTAATAGATTTCTATTTTTTTCCCTCACATTTGGTCGTGTATGATGAAAATTGTTTGGCCTTGGATAATATTACGTCACCCGTGATTGCATCGTATTTTGTCACGCTCAGACACTATTGTTTCGAGTGTCGATTAATTGTCCTACGGCCATTGTCTACGATGGACGTTACTCCAAGGAACCTTACGAAAATTGTAACGCTTCACGAACACACTGAAAAGCCTTATCAGTGGGTAAATCCAAGTACTATAGACTGGCCCGGACTCTCCTGGTTTAAATCCAATCTAGAATGTGGTCAATCTGCAAGGAACGACTTCGTGGAATAGACATAATACGTATTATCATGTTCACTGGGTCATGTATCAATGGAATAATGCGAAAAAAGTAAATAATAACAATAATCATTTTGTTTCAATTAATTTGCCCAAGGTATTTATACATATATATATATATATATATATATATATATATATATATATATATATATATAAGGCAGGATGTGTGTGTGTGTGTAACGAATACTCGACCGCAATTTTCAACGGATTTGCACCAAAATTTACATGCACATGCTCCAAGTTTGGGTGGACACTAATTTCCATTGTGCGCGAATTCATTGTGTGGCGTAATAATTTAAACTGCGTTAGAATAAGTATTGTAAATATCACTCGGAAATATCCTTATATATCTCTATCTATAAAAGGCAGCATGTGTGTGCGTGTGTGTAACGAATGCACGGCCGCAATTCTCGACGAATTTGCACCAAAATGTAGGTGCACATGCTCCAAGTTAGCGGAAAGGCCCAGACCGGTTTTGCATTTCCCAACTCCCGTCGATAGCGGAAATAATCGATTTTTTCATGCTTCTACGGTAGTTTTCATGTAGTTTGCGGCCATTTTCTACTGGCCAGAGTGAGAGCCTATAGCTGGCTGCCACGAATAGGCAGGAAGATTCTATTGGCCAGCGTGAGAGCCAACAGCTGACTGACACGAATGTTAACTAACATGCAAAAAAATCGATAGCTGCATTCGTCACAAGTGGGAAAAATTTAAATCTGCATGGCACTTTACTGCAATTGGCTCATTCGCTTGCTTAAAGTCAACGTTGATTCTGATTCCGCTGCTAGTGTATATATATATATATATATATATATATATATATATATATATATATATATATATATATATATATATAAAATATCCTCTTACGATCTCACTTTTCTCTACATATTGTGAGAGAAAGAGAGCAAGAAATAACGAAAGGAAGAGAGTAAAATAGACAGTATATAGGCACATGTATATTATATGACTCAAGTTTGGAAATACTAATGTTTGAATCGAAATTAATATCTCTCAGGTATCTTTAACCTAACAGGAGATTTATCTTTTGTGTCTGAAATATATACTAGGTTCAATGTAAGAGATACCAAATTAAGCTTTGTAATATGTCACTACAGATCGTCAAAAAGCTAGCTACATTAAAAGAGGATGTCCTTTAGCCAACCTCTGCAGATTCTGGCCTCAAAGGTCTCAGTGGATACGCCGGCATAAAAGGGATTGAACCCAGCTGCACTTAGCATAAGCACACAAGACAACTACTTTACAGGAAGTTATGTAAAAATCCGATAACTAGAAAAAGGTCAGTGCCCCACTCATCCTCGGAAGAAGAATATTGAACGTCCGAAGAAAGTCCCTGAAACGACATACTCTTTGATTGGTGGACGTTAATATGACGGAGTCCAGAAGTGAATAAACAATTATTTTTAATATGAAATATTAAGCTTTGTATTCTTATCGAACAAACATAACATTATACATGTAATTTTACGCTATTTCTGCTTGTCATCTTAAATCTTATATATATAAAGTAGAGTGTATGTGTGTGTTTGTGAGTGTGTGTGTGTGTGTGTGTGTGTGTGTGTGTGTGTGTGTGTGTGTGTGTGTGTGTGTGTGTGCAAGCAACTCCTCCGCACCCACTGGTCCGATTTCAGTGATCCATAGCTCATTCAAAAGCCCTAGAAAAGTTAGGCGTAGATAACGATTTTCGTTGAGCTCCGATTCAGGGTAGCCAGATTATGAGAGGTTAAAAATATGTATTAATATATTATACTAGCCATTATAATTGATTTCATGTTTCAAGAAGAGTAACACTTATTTTCTGTTTGTATACAAAATTTTAGCGAGATAAAAATGTAAGCTAGCTAAAATTTTAAGCTGGTATACAATAGAACAGAGTTAAACTTCGTCGAGGTCATTTAAAGTAGAATTTAAGCATAGTTTCGTGTCGCATGTGGCAAATATATTAAAACCACTTGTCTCAAAGCATTAATCAGAAGACGTTACAAGAACGTGAATCAACCATTTTAAGGGTTTTCTTATGTAGTAAATTTGTAGCAGAAAAATTAAAACCTATATACTGTCTGTTTGTATAATATCAGAATATTAATTTTCGGAATAGCTTTGGGCTACGAAATGATCATCACCCCCTCAAATAATATAATATACTAGTTTTAACCCGTGAAAATTACACGGTTTCCCTCTTTTAATTTTCTGATGAATCATAATTCTTCAGTTAATAAATAAATAAACTTATGGAAATTTTTACAACCGTAACATATCCCTAGAAACTTTCCTATCGTAACGTTGATTTTCTGAGCTTAACAACTTTAACGAAATATTGAATTATTGCAATAACAATCATAAATATGAATTCTGGTCGTTATTTAAAGAAGTAAGAGGATACAAATAAATAGATTTGAAATTGGCAACTTCCTCCCATTTCATTGAAACGTACTTTAAACACTTTTCATCTTCAACTCTTCCTTTTGTTCACTGAAAATAAGAAGCGTCTCTGATATTGTTGCAGACATAGTGAACCAGAACCGGAGTCGAATGGCAGAAATGGTGGAATTGTGGTCAGCGTACATGGATAACATTTATGTAATCGAAGACATTGTGTCATCACAGTAGGTAAGACCTAAACTGGCCTAGTTTGGCTTGATCTGCAAGGACCAGGAACGACTGGAAGGTGGTGCCTGTGTATTGAGCTTGGATGTTGCTAATTCATTTTTTGACCACAGATACGTATTCTCTTTCCATGTGATCAAAACGGAATAGTCCATTGTTTCCGAGGTAATGGCAGGGCATAACGATAGTTCGAATTAACGAAAGTATGGGTAACAGAATTATTATAAGATAATGGACAGTGAGGTTTATATTGTTAGCATAGCTGGCCACTCGTATTCGAGGATACCCGTCTACTATGGTGGCTAGCCAATACCTGTCGCAGACGCTAGCTCAGGCACATTTGTGTTCATTCAACACGCACAGAGCCAAGCTGTGGTTTATACTGTAATTATGCTGAGCACACCTTCGGTACAGTTTTTGGGAAAGAGCGTGTTATCTAGCGTGATCAACAATTTGAACAGCACTAGCACTCTCATGCCCTCGGCCACGTTGACTTGTGACTTCGTTCTAGCACAGCTATCGGCGACTCATAAGGTTTCCGTATACACAATTTCACTCACTAGGCTTGTGTCAACCCGTGGTGAGATTCGAACCCAGGTGTCATGGTCAGAATGCGAACGTTCGAAGCACTCGGCCATATTGTTTTATATATGGATGCTATTTAACCTAAATAGCCGAATTTGCTGTCAGGAAATAGGTGTTATTTTATTTGTCACATTAGATATATTTAGGCTAGAATAATTTAGATAACCTTTACAAACTGGCTGAGAATTGACGAGACATTATGGTTGGTTTGTTGTTTTTTACGGCATATCAACCTCAATGGGTTATTTAATGCCGACAAAGTTTTTATTGCTGGTAATATTTTGTTTTTGTCAAATATCTATTTCTGCTAATATTTTTTTCTCAAAAATGCATTGCTGATAATATTTTTTTTACAAAGTATTGCTGGTATTAAAACCCATTTTTACCCCAGTTTCGGGGTTAACTATTTGCCCATAGCTGGGACCCTAACAGGTGCTACCACCTTGGGTCAGGGTGGACCTGGGAACACCACCAATTAAGATGTGGTTCCACGGTCTTCAAAACCTCCTGATCAGAGGCCTTGCTGCTGGACGTAGTTTATCGTCTTACCCAGGACGCGGATGTAGTTTATCGTCATATCCAGGACACAAGACATTATGAGTTGAAGAATATTAACAAAAGGTGTTAATACGAGGCAATTGGGCAGGATACTATGAAAATATTAGGATGTATGGGCGGGTAACTAAATGAAAATCTGTCGTAATTCGATGAAAATATCTTATTTTTTTATTTCTAAGAAATGCTTGTTCATTAAACCTTAAATAATTGAAAGCGCCAGTCTTTTAAGAAAATGACATGAAGCTGAATTCTAAATAATGGAAACGTTGCTGTTGCCAATTTAACTTCACTTCAAATTCCTGAACCTATGCATGAAGCAATTAAAATCACTGTACAAACTGAACAGAAAATATCCAATGATTGCCATATATATCCGGGAAAGTATAAACAAAGTCACATGATTTCGCAGATAAAACTGTGTTGATCGGAGACACAGAATACAAAAAAACAAAAAAAAACAAAAAACTCATAGACAAACAAAGAAGGAAAGCAAGAAGAACGAAGAAACAATCAATTGTAAGAAAAGAAAATATATGGTCGTTAGCAAGAGGAACACCCTAAGATTCGAAATACGAATTTCGGATGGCAAAATCAAGCAAGAACCGAAAATTAACGATCTGGGAAATGTTCTGTCAGCGGAAAATGTGATGCAAAAATCCGGGGTTTCATTGGGACAGCGAAAGTTATCCACCTCCAAAAGCTAAACACAAGAGGCGGGAATCCACCGTGAGAAACAACGAAGATTATTATTGATCTACAGTGAATGTTATACAACCTAATCACAGATGAAGAAGAAGCTTAAAGTGACAGTAATGCGGTTCTACAGTCATATATCGAAAACATGAGTTGAAAATTTGACCGCTTGCGTGGCTAGAACGTTTACGGGGATGTTTGGGAGCAAGTAGCAACATGTCCGATATGAAGGTTAACACCATTCAATGTAAATAATACTGCAAAGAAAACAGATGACAACGTTCAAAGTTCATGGAAATCAGAAAGACAAACATTATTTTACAATAAATATCATGAAATAGAATAATAACAAGAATTGCCCTCATAATGTTTTTGTTTATAGTGCAATGGGAATTTTCCCAGCGATTTAATATGAAATATATAAAGGATGATATTTGTACTTACATTAAAAAAATTTCAAGCAGTGGGAAAGAAAAGAAAATTATTATTCAGTTATTTTCATCTTATTCTTAACTGTTATAATTTTAATAACAGTTTCAAGCGACCTCTAGGTGGTTTGAAAACGGGTTATAAGTTTGATTTAACCCTTTAAAATATTCGGCACACTCTAACGGGGATATGAAAGGTTATTTATGTATTCTTCTTGAACAGAGTACCTCTTCGCCTTTTGCTGCAACTCAGTTGCCATAACAACGCTTTCCCTCTTCCTGGTACCAGTTAGTTGAAGGAGGAAGGGATGATGACATCGCCCCCGTTCTGCTTAGGCAAGCTTCTCAAACTTCGTGCGAAAAACGGCTGTACACACTGGAACTCTCTGTCAAACTCTGTCTCGCTCTTTCGATAACGCGCGAATTCATTCTTTTTTGCAGGTCTAAGGCGTATCACGAGAGGACCATAAGTTACCCCTTCATTTCTTTCCAGCGAAATCAACCTTTTTAAAAAAAAAAAAAAAAAAAAACACGAAAAAATAAAACAACAATCGTTTGCCAAATTTTGACATTTGCATACATTATTTTATAATTCTAATTAAATACAGTACAAAAATAAAATATGTACGTACAAAAATAACAAAATTATTCTTTTTTATCAATTTAATTTTAATTTCCAACGCATATCTTGAGAATACCATTAATTGAATATTTGAGCAATGAAGACGCTATGAGGAAAAGGATATTTGCATTTCGAAGCAGAAAGGGACAAGTAACATTTCTGGAACACATAACAAGGAAAGAAAGTTTGGAGAATTTGATATTCAAAAGTCATATCGAAGGTAAATGCGTCATGTAACGTACCTGGCGAGCTACTATAAATAGTTCATCAGAAAGCTGACTGGGAGGGATAGTACGAGAACAGATATAGATTTGAGCTATAAAGTTTTACCTATCGACTGGTTCAAACTCCTCCCCTATCTTTTGGAACAGGACTAGAGTAGTATAGTTCAATATTTATATTCGAACTATTGTCCTCATCTTTCACAACGTTTTGGACCTTGCGCCATCCGACCTTCACAACGGCCAAAAAGTTGCGATAGCAACAACGAAGATGAGGACAATTGTTAGAATATAAATAGTATGAACAATAGTAATTCGCATCTCGGAAATGCTACAAAAATTAGGAGTAGAGGTTTATCCATTGCTTCCTGTTTAGGATTGCGTTTCTGGTTTCTTGTGAAGTCTACTTCAACTCTATACTCTGAACTCTGAACTTTATTTACTATTTTTTCTCCTCAATAGTAGATATTTCTTTGAGTTAAACAGTCAATTATGTGCCATGAGTGATTCACGCTTAGGCGATCATGTATCTTTCGATACATGACTGACTAGGCAGATTTTTTTCCCGCAGTATGTTGCCATTTGTTTCTGCGGTAGACCAGTTGCCATCCAAGGTTTACAGAAATCGGTCTGTCCTGCTAATTACCCAGAAGAGAAGAGGATTCATATATTTCCCAAGGGTATTAGCACGTAAATGAATGTAATGGATTCGAATGGAATTCGAACTCGGCTCTCCAATTCCTCAATCCGAGCTGCTATCCGTTACTCCACCGTGCCTATGTGCTTATTGTCCGGTTCACACTCCTTCACGATAGTCTGAACAGGAGTAGAGGCTTATCCCTTGTTTACTTTTTAGGATCCCGTTTCCAATTCTTTCATACATCATTTCATTCGCATTCGCTCCCAGTAGCCACTTGCGCCTGAGTGGCTTTGTCGCCTTGCTTGGGGCGAAATGATTAAAAAAGAAAGGTTATGAATTTGGAGAGCGCCATGATCGGCAAATATCCTGAAGGGCAAAAGCATAGAAAAGGGGAAATTTTGAAGATGAAGAGGGGGACAGAAGACGATCAAATGTTAGAAGAAGAAGAAGAAGAAAAAGAAGAAGGAGAAGAAGAAGGGGGAGGAAGAGAAGAAGAAGAAGAAGAAATAGAAGAAGAAGAAGAAGAAGAAGAAGAAGAAGAAGAAGAAGAAGAAGAAGAAGAAGAAGAAGAAGAAGAAGAAGAAGAATATCTAATTCTGTTTATACTTTTTCCTCAAAAATGTATAGATGGTAATATTATTTTTCCAAAACGTATTGCTGGTAATATTTTATAATGCTTTTTACCGCAGTTTTTGGGTTAACTATTTGCCTATAGCTGGGAACCTAACAGGTGCTATCACCCGGGGTCACGGTGGACCTGAGAATACCAGCAATTAAGAGGTGGTTCCACGCTCCTCAAAGCCTCCTGATCAGAGGCCTTGCTGTTGGATGTAGTTTATCGTCATACCCGGGACGCGGATGTAGTTCATCGTCATACCCAGGACGCGGATGTAGTTCATCGTCATATCCAGGACGCAGATGTAGTTCATCGTCATACCCACGGCGCGGATGTAGTTTATCGTCATACCCAGGACGCGGATGTAGTTCATCGTCATACCCAGGACGCGGATGTAGTTCATCGTCATACCCAGGGCGCGGATGTAGTTTATCGTCATACCCAGGACGCGGATGTAGTTCATCGTCATACCCAGGACGCGGATGTAGTTCATCGTCATACCCAGGGCGTGGATGTAGTTTATCGTCATACCCAGGACGCGGATGTAGTTCATCGTCATACCCAGGGCGCGGATGTAGTTTATCGTCTCACACAGGACGCAGGAGAAGAAGAAATCTAAATAAACATAAAGGGTTACACTCGAAATAATATTAATAATTATTTGGAGAAAAAGCCTATCCTTTTATTTAAAATTACAAACATTTAAAAAAACATAGTTTTATTCTTACATCAATCGATCGGAATAATAGAGCTGGAAAATATTTTATTTTCCTTTTAGCAGAAGGTTTTTCAAGTTCATTGTTAATACCTCCTCTTGTAATTATGATGGACCTATTCCAATGTTTGACAAAGAGGCGCTTCGCTCGCAGCTGTCAAAATATACTTTATTTATAAAAAAATCTTTTCGATTATTCAAATTGCTATCGATTTGCTTACGTGCTGGAAAACACAGACATCACCTGGCACCATATTGTATTTTTCATTACTTCTCTAGTTTCTTTGGTAGCATGTTTGTCGGAATTGGTACTTGTAGTAAATTATAGTATTCCTATATTGATGACCATAGATTCAAAATTCATTCATCTTAGAATTTGGAAGATTCTCAGTGGACATGTTGGCTGGAAACGGTGGTCATTTTTAGAATTCGCTTACAAAAATCGTCCGGCAGTCGTCTAATAATGTTAAACGCAAGAAATTCTCAAGTTGACAGAAAATAAAAGACGGCTGAAAAGAATATGTTTTCCCCCAAACTGGTGCCTGAAGGAACTTTACCAATTGTGTCTCACGAAGAAGGTATCGAGGAAGAATTGTGGATGTTGAAACTTTATGGATTTGCTTTATTTCCCCGAGAGTTTCGCAGGTGTCGTATTTGACAAATTCTGTTTCGTTCATAAACACTGGCTATTGTTACAAATGGTCTTGGGAGTTATTTAATCTTTTGACGGCCTTCATATTATTCGTATTGTAGATGGTGTCCAAAATAATTGTCATCATTTAAAATGTGAATATCTGATCAACTACATGTCCTAGGCAAATGAAATTAAATAGAATTCACGTTGAACAATAACAGATTTATGGAGATTTTCTAGGCGCAGGTTAGATGCGGAAAAAGGCCGAATGTATCCATCACCCAATGAGGATCGAACTGATTACCCGGTTGTAATGGTTCTTAGAGAGACAAACGTACTGAACAGTCCTCCACACTGAGGTGCCAAATTGATTTTTTAAGTATAGATTAGATGTGGCACAAGGCCTAAAACACGGAGTACCGAGTGAGGATCGGTCTCTTTCTCGGTCGTAATTGTTCTAGCGAGACAAGCTTGCTAACCATTACACCACGTCGAAATGCCCTAAATGGTTTTCTAAGCGTAGCTTAGATGTGACATAAGGCTGAAAGTATGGGGCACCCAGTGAGTTTCGCACTCACTATTCAGTTGTAATTGTTCTAGCGAGACAAGATTGCTAACTATTGCAACACGTCGAAATAAAAGTTGTATGTATCAAAATTCGAACAAGATGTACGACAGGATGGAGATTTTATAAGCTATTTCACAAAGCTTCACAGATGTTCAATATGCATAGCAACCTATAATGTTTACTTATAATTAATTAATTTCCATGATTATCTATAATCTACTCTTATATCGTTCATAATTATCTGTGCATAACGTATCAGGAAAACGGGCTCAGCATGGCGAGTTCTTTGCGTTCACTTTTTCATAACTGCCTTTGAGAAGAGTATGGATTCATCTCTTCTCCTGAGTTAATTAGTAAAGAGTATGCGCTCTCTAGCCGCCGCTGGCCACCAGTCTATGATAACTCTGAAGTGAAAATCGATTGTAGGTCAAGTTGGTAGTCCAGCTCCTGGCCAACACGCTCTTGTATGTGTTGCGTAGCATTCTCGCTCCAAACTGAAGACTCTGGCGTTTTACTATCTTTTCCGAAGAAATCCATCATCATCATCATCATCATCATCATCATCATCATCATCATCATCGCCATCATTATCATCATCATATCATCGTCGTCGCCGCCATCATCATCATCATCATCGCCATCATCATCTCCTGGCTGTGTCTCTCAGGATTTCCGGCATTGTCATGAGTGACATTGAAACGAGAAGGGTTAATACCAAAATCCCGACAGACGAATTGAGTATTAAATTCACACATAAACGGCTTGAATTGTATGTCATGTAGTTTGAACAATGGAAAAGTGACCCAGACTTAGGGGGCAAGGTTGATTGACACACAGCTGAAAATGTGGGCTGGGAAGCAAAAAAGTAGATTTTGGTCAACAACTGAATTTGGAACTGAGTTTTTCTGGACGGAAAATAGTCGAGGTAGAAGGCGCAGATAAGGCGTCAAGGAGGACAGAGGAATCACCCACGCTCACGGAAGATAATAAAAGAGATGGTGGAGAGAGGGAATTCCCTAAGCCGGAATGGATTCACCGAAATGCTCCAACCTCGCCATACCCCCATGCCAGTTTGCACGAATGTCAATAAATACGAATGCGTGAAGAGAATTAGGGTAGATGAGAAAAGAGAGGCAGAAGAGAGGGAGACGAGACGGAGACGAGACCAGAGACAGGAGAGAGACCCATGTGATTATCTGCCAACGAAAGCTTTCGAATCCAGCCCTTTGTCAAACTTTATCAAAACAGCAAAACGAACTTTATCAAGTTAACAACAATATCACTACCGATTTAGACGCGGATTGGGTTGATAATTAATTGAATGCGATCTCTGATATAACCAATTATTGTACGAAGGACTTATATAAAAACAGTATTTATTTTTGGGTCAATTTATTCGAGTGTTTTTTTCTGTACCTCTTTGCCCAGCTTGGACCAGCTCAACACGAAGACATCTGCGACAATTGGATCTTGGCCTCCTTATGATCAAACTTAAACCAGCACGTGGGATAGGGCAGATCTGAGATCGAAGCGATCTTCATCGATCATCCGTGGAAGTCATGGACGGCCGTGGAGGGTGTTCGACGATTACATATATATATATATATATATATATATATATATATATATATATATATATATATATATATATATATATATTGGCAAATTGGAAACTATTTAAATATTTACTTATTGCTAATACAAAACGATTTCTGTCGAGTTCAGAAAAAATAGCGCATTATTCAACTCAGCGATCCGTTTGTGCTGCCATTCGTACATTGAAGTCACCTTTTCTAAACCTTATCACTGCATCTTAGTCAAATTCCTTTCTTTAAGGAATCAATCTCGTTAACGCCAGAAATATTTCCCTCGCATTTTGTCGTTTTAAACTCGTACAGCGTTAGATCTTTCATGTGTTCCGGAAACACATTCCATTCGAGCAGACACAGGCTGATTAAATTTTAAACTCGGGAAGCATTGTCTCTTTTGTGCTACGGAGAAATGCTCATCTTTAGAAAGATCAGGCTAGTAATTCCTTTAAATCGTACTCTAACAACGCGTTTGTTTAAAAGTGTTCAAGAAAGAAATTTTATGATTTAAACATTTTAGAATAGCTATAGTAAGATTCGGTTTATCTTTGCCAATATTCAATCATTACTTAAGGAATGAGTTGAATAGCTTCTAATATGTTCCATCCAATTCCGTTACATGGTTGAATTTAATTCATTTGCGTATTTCTCATCAGATCAACGCCACTTTTAAATTTACCGGAAAGTTATTGTTAATGTCATTTTTAATTTGACAGTAATATAAGAAATATATTTTTTAATTTTGTTCGCAATCTTATTATTTTTAATTTGCCAATATTATTAATACCTTATATATCGGCGTACAAGACGACCTTTTAACTATAAAATACAAGTGGTGTAATAAACGTACTCTTACCTTATACAGTATGTGCTATGATTACAATCATTCAAGCTACCGTAATAGCCCACCGAAAACACAGCACACACTCATGAGGTATTGTAAATTGTGGTACTTAATTAACAATAACTCCTCACAGTTTCCTCATTAGAATTTCAGTGAAATTAAAGTATATATTAGGTTGGTGCAAAAATAATGTCGTTTTCTCACATGAAGTTGAACGTCAAAAAACGACATTATTTTTGCACCAACCTAATACTTGCTAAATTTATTTAATAAATTCAGAACCTTTTAACATAAGAACTGAGAGGTTGTATTTAACGAGGAATATAGCCCGAAACCTACAATTTAACTTGAAAGTTTAGGGTCGTCTTATATACCGAGTCATCTTTGTACGTCGGCATATAAGGTAAGTAATAATAATATTATTGGTATTATTTTCTATTTTGGGTACATTTATTATTAATTTACAAATATGACAGTATTTCTACAGCTTGTATTAAAACACTCCATTTTTGCAAAGGAAAATGCAGTGTGATATTTGATACAGAAATTGTTAGATTTGAATTGATTATATGCAGTCTGTGAATAAAGAATACAAGGACCGCCTTCTTAACGACATTGACGAAAAGCATAAAGACCTCCAAGTTCCCTCAATGGGATGTGTTCGCTACCGACTCGGCCATCTCTTCTTGCAATTTACGCTACTAAAATGATTCTGTTTTGTTAGCGTTTTCATTGGTAGCATCGTCGGTTTCAAATTATTCAAGGGAATCTTTTATTTTATAATCAAAATCATTGAAACTATTAAGTAAACAGAAAGTTACTTCTATTTATTTTACCAGATTTAGTCACGACTTTGTTTGCATACCTGCAGTTGTGTTTTATTTTATTTTTAATACAAAAATTTATCTTTTGTATAACCATGACATTGAACGGGAGGTTTTACCCAGAAATGTCTACGCTTTTTAATATCTGATGTTGCATTCGTACAAATTCTTATGCAAATACGCTAGGAAATTCTCTATTTTTCCTCTGCCTTTTTTTAAAAGAGATGAAGAAAATATATCCAGACATTAATATTATTATTATTATTATTATTATTATTATTTTGTCAAAGCAGAAATTTTGGAAATTTTGTCAAAGTAGAAATTTTAGGTCAGAGTTATTTTTCATCCAAGCAGTAACAGCTTCCGTCTTTTATTTAGATGTAGAATCTTTCAAATTCATATTATGCGTCATTAGCGAGATTTGTAAGTTTACTGGATGCTCAAACACTGTAACCTTGAACCATACTTAATTAATCACAATAAATAACTGAAATCCTTATGTAGGATTTACATAAATGTTAATAGAAACTGTTCTTTGTATTAACGTCATCATCGCCTAACTCGTCCTGGGTATGACGATAAATTACATCCGGCAGCAATGCCTCTGATCAGGAGATTTTGAGGAGCGTGGAACCACCTCTCGATTGCTGGTGTTCCCAGATTGCCCTTGACCCCGGGTGGTAGTACAGGTTAAGGTCCTAGCTATGGTCAAATAGGGAACACCCAAACGAAAGCAAAATACTACGAAAGTGAAAAAAAAAAATTATAGTAAAAATACCAGCAATACATTTTTCTATAAAAAAAAGAATTACAAATAATAAATATCTATAATAAAATGATCAACAAGATATTTTATCTGTAGCTGAAGGCATACAATAACTTTCAAAATATTTAGATATAAGCCATAGAGGTTGATATACCGCGAAACGAAAGAGACCGATCAACATGGAAGAAATTGAACACACATAATATCCTACAATTTCTTAAAGAAATCAAACTCTATTTTTCTCAGCTCTACCCTGACCTGGGGTGGTAGCACCTGTTAGGGGTCCCAGCTATGGGCAAATAGTTAACCACCAAACTGTGGTTAAATCACTATGAAAATATGACAATATATTTTTATAGTAAAAACACTAGTAATATATTCTCATAGAAAAAAAAATACCAGCAATACATTTTTGTAAAAAAAAAAATAAATATAATTTTTACCAACAATATATTTTTGTAAATAAAAAAATATTAAATGACCCTAAAGAAACACTCAAACATATCCGGCTGAGGAGACATTTGCATCGGGTGTCACGCTTTCTAAGCGCCTGAAAACAATATTACGGCTTGATCTAATCCCTGTCAGTGAAATTCGTGAGGTGGAAATGTTCAGAAATCGTTAATAGTTTTTGCTAGCACGAAGTCGTAAGTCATCGTGACCGAGGGTTTGAACATACTGGCCTTGTTCACGCCAGATTATGCACTCCTTCCCAGGAATTTTAGCTAAGTTCCACCCACCATAGTCACAGTATAAACCAGAAGTGGGCTCTATGAGTGTTGTACAAACACAAATGTGCCTTAGCAGGCGTCTGCAATAGGGATTGGCTGGCCGCCCTGGCGGACAGACATACTCGAATTTAAGCAGCCAGGCATAGGCCAAGCTTTAATAAGGTTGAGCAATATTTATATGGATTCTAGGAAAATCAACTTGCTTGTCGGAACTTGATGAAGGGAAGGCTAGATCAGTGCACGGATGCAAAGAAGACTTTTCGTTTCACTTTCTCTTTGGTAATGTCTATGCCCGGTGGGCGCCTTTGATCTCCTGGGTTGTTTAATAATCACGGATTTACTGATTTCAGCTTCGCTCGTCTGGAGTTTAAACTTCAGGGTGTTTTTTTTTCTGTTTTGAAAACACCAGCTATATATCATTCTCTTGGGCAACCTTATGTCGCCAGTCTTCGTTTTTCTGAAAACTTGGTAAAGGTTCCTGTTGATTGAATTGTGCCACTTTGCCGAGAAAAGGCAATAAGAAAAATGAGTTTTGGGAGAGATTCGAAAATGATCAATTTCAAAGATTAATGTCCAGTTTCCAGGCTTATTCAAAAACATATGCGATCGTAGATCTCCAATCTTTCGGGCCGTTCACCCGATGCTCTTTTTTTTGAACCTACGGTGTTTCCTATCTTCATCAACGACCTTCCAGACGGCCTCAGTTGCCAGCTAGGAATTTACGCTGATGACACAACTATTTACTCTTATGCGAACAGTAAGATATTGGTTTGGTGCATAATTATCGGGCGTTTTTTTTAACAATATTTATTATGAAAAAAAAAACCAACAACAATTCAATAACATTTTTAAATGATTACACACGAGAGTATGATGATTGGCCCGCAATTTTTGTAACCTGAAAAGAAAATAATATTTTTATTAAAAGAATAAACAATTTTTATTAACAAATAACTCGTCTACAAAAATGACTGATAATTATGCACCAACTGAATAGGTTGGACAACATAAAAAAAGCAGCGTCATTCGAGGTCTGGAAAATAACCTCCACTCAGTGGCTTGTAAATTTTAACGCCTCCAAAATGAAACTTCTATCTTTAATCAATATAGACATATTTATAGCCCTTCCATCACCATGGATGATTCTGACCCCCAGGAGAGTAAATCTTTGCACTTTCTTGGCCTGACGTTGACCTTTGACATGAAGGGCCGTGATTGTATTGAATGAATTGATAGGACTGATTCTAAGACAGTCGGTTCACTGCGCCATGCCAACCAATGGTACTCGTCAGAATCCATTTTATGTATATAATACTAAAAGTATTTGATTGTGTGTACGTCGCCCGTCGGGTGGATAAAGATTTAAATTTCTTACCACCTCTCTCTTTGCACCTCTGTCTTTTCTCCTTTCTCTCTCTCTCTTTCCACCGCTCTCTTTCCACCTCTCTCTTTCCTCCTCTCTCTCTCTTTTCACCTCTCTCTCTTTTCACCTCTCTCTTTTCTCCTCTCTCTTTCCACCTTTCTCTTTTAACCTTTCTCTCTCTCTCTTTCCACCGCTCTCTTTCCACCTCTCTCTTTTCTCCATTTCTCTCTCTCTTTCCACCTCTCTCTTTTCTCCTTTCTCACTCACTCTCTTTCCACCGCTCTCCTCTCTCTCTTTCCACCTGTCTCTTTCAACCTCTCGCCCCCCCCCACCTATCTCTTCCCTCCTCTCTATTTCCACCTTACTGTGATTGCGTGCGTGCTCAATTATATTTAAGCTTTCTTGGGCGACTCGACGTGGTGTCAATGGTTAGAAAGTTCGTATTGCTAGATCAATTACGACTGAATAGTGAGTTCGATCCTCACTGGGTGCCCCATACTTTCGGCCTTGTGTCACATCTAAGCCGGGCTTAGAAAATCACTATATTTCAGCTTTCTTTCAACAAACAATATTTAAAAAAAATATTTTTGCCATATTTAAAAATATTATGATTTTCAAATATTTTTAGTACATTAAAAAATATTTTTAAGTTAATCTTATTTAAATAAATATTTTAAGGGGAGAGGATTTGAAAAAAAAAACAATTGTTTTATACGATAAGTATTTTTATTTCAGCAGCAGAGAATTTTTTTACTGCTTAAATCAACTTCAATGATTTATGACCTGAACCGATTATAAATCTATCATACGTCTGTGCATTAAATAGCTGGTCTGGTGAGATTCTCGTAAAATAGCAAAGACGCTATAATGTAATCTGTTTTGACCTAACATCTTCAGTCGAATTTGCAAAATATCTCCATGGTAATTGTTCTAATGAACTTTTCTCTTTGATAACTCGACCGCATGAATTTTAAGCCTATTATTAAATTGACAATTAGTTCTTATCAGTTTAATGTTCAATTAGTAACCAAAATAGTGTAATAGTCTAAGAGTTTCAGCAGTGTCAGTCTCTTACGGTTTATTGCTTCCTCGCCCCGTACAATATAAAAAAAAACTTAAAAATCAACGTGTTCCTGAAAGCTGATCTTTTATTGTCCGTTCTTTTCATTAGAATTCTCATTCTCTTACATTCCCTATAACCCATTGCGTCTTCGTAGCAATATGTTCTTGCTTGGGATGAAATTATTAAAGAAATTCATTTTCTTTATTAACTAGGAATTGCCATGATTTCTTCGTTGAGTTATGTTTCGCTTCTCTACCCTATGAACTTCGGTGTTTTTCATATCTTAGACTGATTACCATCCAAGGCTAGAGAGATTTTTCTACCCTGCTATTTAACTCATATATGGGGAGAGAAGATATGGGTTCATGAATTTCCCAAGGACATTTCCTCGAATCTGAACCCAGTTTGATACGGTTGGAATTTGAACTCGAGTAGCTGATTTTAATTTCTCCGGCTATATCCATTACACCGCTGCCCATTTCGTGAACAGTTGCTTGAGACAAATACACTTTTTGTCATAACCAGTGCCATAAAAACAATCGAGTGGCTGAGAATTCTTTTTCAGACAGTGTGTTGTGATAGTCATATTTCAGATCTTGCATCAACAACATTAGCTATTCTCGTGTACAAACGATCTACAAGTATACCAGTA
This sequence comes from Acanthosepion esculentum, assembly GCA_964036315.1. Taxonomy (NCBI): domain Eukaryota; kingdom Metazoa; phylum Mollusca; class Cephalopoda; order Sepiida; family Sepiidae; genus Acanthosepion; species Acanthosepion esculentum. Next base: position 6,836,280 of record OZ038496.1, read on the forward strand.
ATTTTTATCTATTTACTTGGGCAATATTTAAAGAACGTATTAGAGTATTCTTTGTATAACCGATGATAGGACCCCCCCTGGTTTTGAGATCATAAATGAGCAGTTTGTTAAGTGAATCTTTCATGCTTTTTGCTCCATGCAAACCAGTATAGCTGGCCACTCGTATTCGAAGATACCCGTCTACAAGGTAGGCTAACCAATCCCTATTGCAGACGCTTGCTCAGGCGCTTTTGTGCTTATTCAACACCAACGGAACCCAACTGTGGTTTATAGTGCAACTATGCTGAGCAGATCTATATTACAGTTTCTGGGAAAGAGCGTGTTATCTAGCGTGATCAACAATTTGAGCAGGGCCGGAACGCTCAAGCTCGGCCACGGAGACTTGTGACTTCATGGTAGCACAGCTATCAACGGCCCACAGTTTCACTTAGAAGTCTTAGGTCAAGCTATGGTATGGTTTACAGGCACTTTCTAAAGGTATCGCACGCTGGGATTGCCTCCTCCATTTCGATAACAACAGAAATCGACAAATCGGCCATGGTGAGATTCGAACCTGAGTTTCATGGTCAGAATGCAAACGTTCTAACCATTCAGCCACGTGTCTATAATGCAAATCGGTAGTAACTGCCAAATGTCTGATGAAGAAGAGAGAAGTATCAATTGCAATCATTACAGCGCTTGAGATATCCCGGATCGTAGATAAAATGGTGGAAGAGTTTAAAATCTGATGATAAAATGGTTCTCTGTGATGTCATAATTGGCACAAATACTGCGTTCAATTATAAAATCGAATATATATATATATCACTCGATCTCTATTTTAACCCGACAAACACTTGTGAAAAATTAAATATCACTTATGTCTAATCCCATTTCTTTTTTATGTGCCCTTTTGCCTTCACGACGTAGGTGATCATGGCTCACCACTTCCTCCTATTCCTTGTAGCTCTCAATAAGTTTTGTCCCTTGGTTTCTTCTTCTGTCATCCTCTTCCTTAAGGCCGCTAGGTATGTCACGCGTTGCTTTCCCTTGTGTCTCTTCCCATCTATTCGCCCTGTGAGTATCAGATTCTCCTAGCACTTCTTTTACATCACGTGTCCTAGAAATTTCAGCTGCCTCTTGCTGGTGTTATGTATAAGCTTTCTCCTTGTTTGCATCCACTCCAAAGCCACATCGTTGCTCACACGCTCGATTTATGATATCCTTAAGATCCTTCTGTAGAACCACACCATCGTCACCTCAAGTCTCTTCTTCATCTTTGAGGGGGCTGTCCAATATTTGCTGCCATAAAGGAGGACAGATTTCACGTAGCAGCTGAGTACTCTTTTCTTCGTTTGCAACGAAATCCTCCTGTCTCGTAATACTCTGCCTAGCTCTTGGAATCCGCCTTTAGCCATCCCAATACGTCTTCGGATCGCAGCGTCGCAGTTACCATCCTCTGTCAGAACACTTCCCAGATATTTAAAAGCCCACTTCAAAGTACTCAATTCGATCATCACAGTCTCAGCCTATGTCACATGTATTTTTGTAGAAAAGACAGATTACACAATTTCTCCGGTAAATTCTATTTCCTAGAAAAATAATTATTCTTCAGTATGCAGAAATAGCTTCGAAAGAATAAAAATTATTGCATAGAACGAAACATTTGATAGCCTGAAGATGAAAATTCTTAAGTATCAGCAAGATTATTGTTCCCGACAGGGCGTTTTAGCTTCACTGCTGTAAATTTACAGCCCTGTTCCTTTTCTATAAATACTTTTATGGTAATTGTTAGCATGAATTCTTCGCTATGGTATGTTTTTATGTTGTAAATACTCATTGGGGCTAGTTTTTAAATGTCCGTTTTATTCCCCTCTCTTCACGGATAATGAATTGTAAATATGGGGACTAGATAGTATTTTCATAGAGACACAAGGTATTATGGTGAATGTAGTAAGAAAGGTACGTATGAATGTGTTGTATTGGTGTAAGGAATATTGTTTGTACGATTGGGTCAGTGTTTGTAGCTAGCTAAGTTATAGTTAAGACAGAAGAAGACCGTCCTTTCCCCAATCCCCGCTTCGGCCTTGTGCCACATTTCTGTGTATTAAACAGAATAAATATTGCTCTTCGCTATGGTATATTTTCATATTGTAAATACTCATTGGGGCTAGTTTTTAAATGTCTGTTTTATTCCCCTCTCTTCACGGATAATGAATTGTACATATAGGGAAGAGTTAGAGACCAAGAGGTATTATGGTGAATGTAGTAAGAAAGGTAAGTAAGAATGTGATGTTTTCGTGTTAGGAATATTGTGGTATGTTTGGGTCAGTGTTTGTGGCTAGCTAAGTTTAAAGTTAAGACAGATGAAGACCGTCCTTTCTCCATTCCCCCGTTTTGGATTTTTGCCACATTTTCTGTAGACAGCAGAAATAAATATCACTCTTCGCTATGGTAACTAGACTCTATGAATTTAAGCGCAGTACTAAACTGGCAACAGGTTCTCATCAATTTATAGTTGAACTGGCTAGATTTAACCGTAAGTTATATGCTAACAGTTTATTCTCTCGGATTTCTCACTTGTGGAACTCTCTTCCGGGCGTTATGACAATATATGATTAGCGAATGATTGATTTATTTTTTTTTACAATTTATCAACCTCTTGCGAGGTATTAAAAGGGAAAAAAATAGTTATAGTTTGTAAGAGATTTTTGGAGATAATAATGATACAACTTACAGGTAAAACTCTTACTAATTAACATATACCTGGTGGGAGGGAAGTGCATTCGTAACTTTTCCAAACGTGTTTGCGCGTATGTTTACCCGATTGGGATTGGAACTAGGAATTCAGATTCCCATCACCGAGCCATTATCCATTACAATCACGCCAATCCAAGATTCCAGCATCTGATATTCCCAAGCGGTTACCCATCTATGTACTCTCAAAGCTCGACGTTGCTTACCTTCTGTGATTCTACTAGAACAGGTGTTTTAACTTGATATATCCGTAAGCCACTTTAAAAAGGATAACTTAATGTACCATTCGCCCATTTTGATTATGAGATTTGTAACGTCCATCTAATAATTTTTGTTATTATATTGTATTAACTAAGAAATGTCTTAATATCACTAAGAACATAAGTTTCGTTTGACAAAGAAAGAAACGCCATATCTAAATAGAAGAGATGGAAACAAGGCGACTGGTTTTCTTTTATTCTCACTTTTTTTTTGTCCGATTCCATCAGAGACCAAGCAAATGTCCCTCTATACTTACAGCGGAATACCAAGATCTTTAGAAGAAGCCATTTGGGATATTTATTTTTCTTACTCGGGAATCAGGTGAGGGAATTGCAAATGGCGTACATTGGTCATAAGTAAAGGCGATTGGTTTGCTTTTACTCTGTGAAATGGAATTAGAAAAGCAGAAATAAAATAAGCCAAAGGAACGGTGGATGGCATAAGGAAGGATACGCGCCAAAAAGATAAAACAACAAAGAAGGAAACTTCAGGAAAAATAAAGAAAATAATAAACCGAGAAAGAAATAGCGAGCAAGAAACAAATTATCTCGATATATATATATATATATATATATATATATATATATATATATATAATGAAAACAGAATCCTTAAAAATCCATGTGGTTATAATTTATTTCGTGGACTTTACATCCATATCTTCAGACCAGCACTTCGTTAATAACGTTAATAGCGCTCGTCTGAAGAGATAGATGTAAATTCCACGAAATAAATTTATCAGTTGATATATATATATATATATATATATATATATATATATATATATATATATATATATAAATCGGTAGGTTTTTAATCTGTTTGTACGTTTCTTTGATATATATATATATATATATATATATATATATATATATATATATATAATGGACTCTACCGTCGGTTTTGACATATGAGGATCTGACAGATTAGTAGATTCAGTTATGAAATTCTGTGCGATAATCTTAAGTGGCATTTAAGACCCGCTTGTGATTTACAAAGGTGGCCACATATGGAGCAAGTGTGAGGATTTTGAGATGAGATCATTGTTAGATTGGCTGACCTTTTAGATCTTGCTCTCGCTTCTTGAAGATGATTCAAACAAGCAGATTGAAAATTGGTGAGTCCACTAACACACGTTGATCTCCATTCTACCCGCTCCAAGGCTAAGCGCTGATGTGTGTAATGTGGTATATTGACTGCTGACAAGTTGCTTTTCAGCTTGTCTTAGTATCTTAGCCATGGGCGTCCTACATTCCTGTTGCCCTGATCTAATTGGCTCTACATTAGGATCTTGGGTATCCTGTCATCAGACATTCTCAAGATATGACCAGTCCACCGCAACTGAAACTGCAATATATATATATATATATATATATATATATATATATATATATATATATATATATATCGAGAGATATATATAGAGAGAGACATATAAGAAAAGAATGTGGTAGCTAGAGGGATATTTTTTATTGTTTTTTATGGCTGCTCAACCATATTTTCTGGTTATTTAAAGCCAGAAAATATCGTCAGATTGTAAGACTTTTTGAAGATAATAATGAACTTACTGATACAATACCTAATATTTAACCCATAGAGAGGGACAGAAGAGGTTTGTTCATATATTTCCCAAGGATATTTAGGCGTAAGTGAATATAATGAATTCAACTGAAATTGAACCTCGGCTTTCCGATTTGCTATTCCAAGTCGATAGCCATTACAACATCTGCATATCCGAGATTACGCCACCTGGTATTCTGAAACGATCAACTAAGTAATAATCAGGCTTCGCGTTTCCTCACTTCGGTACTAAAACAGGTCTTTCAACGTGATATGGCGGTAAGCCAGATAGATCGCTAGATAGAGAGAGAGAATAAGATTAATACAGAAAGAATTAGATAGCTAGATATAGAGAGCATGAGATAGATAGATATAGGGAATGAGATACATAGATAGATAGAGAGGGAAAATGATATAGGTATACATATGGATACATAGAGAGAGAGAGAGAGATAGAGAGAGAGAATGAAATAGATATATACATAGTTATGTAGATAAAAAGAAACATTTTTAAATAAATAGATTTGGATTGCTAGATAGATAGAGATGTTGACAATGTTCACCATAGTCTATGAATATAGAATCCAGCGCAGTACGTAATCTGTTCAATGAAACAACGTTAACGATTAACACTCAGGAGTCAGACACTCTACTGAATCTGACTATATCGCCAATACCACCAGCAGCTGTTACGTAATTTATTCAGTCTTCGATATCAAAGGCTGGCAGTGAATATTCCGGAAAAAACATGGCCGCCTTTATACACGTCGTATGCAATATTTTGAGCATTCTGATTGGTTAATTCTTCTATTGGTGAACTATAAAATGAGTCAGTTCATTTTGGCTGGCTCACTAGTATACCAAAGTACCCGAAAACTCCAACAATAGACACGGGAATAAATGAAAAATATTCTGAAAATTATGTATTGGGTTGGTGCATAATTATCAGGCGTTTTTGTAGGCGAGTTATTCGTTAATAAAAATTTAAGTTTGTTTACTTTTTGAAATAAAAATATTTTATTTTCGGGTTATGAAAATGGGTGTCGATAATGATACCCTTCGGAATAATCATTTAACAATGTTATTGCTGAATTATGTTTCTTTTTTTCACAATAAATTTTGTTTCAAAACGCCTGATAATTATGCACCAAGCCACTAGAAAGTTTATCAAAGACAGAGAATCGACCGGATGTGCGACAATGCTTACCCAAAAGAAATAGAAATAAAATAAAAATAACATAAAAAGCAACCTTAAAAAGCGACAAAGGAAATAATAAAGAAGTAAAAAGCAATCGAAAAATTATTAACATGTCAGTGATTCATATGCAGTACAGTGTGACATAATGCAGTTTCAGTACAGTTGTTGTATTCTTTTCTGGGATAATACGAACTGAATAATAAGATGAGAAACAGACTGAAATTTTGATTTTTCAGATTTTTTTTTTAATAGAGTTCACCTCAAGCAAGGCAGTAAAGCCACTAAGACACAAGAGGTTGCTGCACGTGGAATAACTATAAAACAGAAACCTTACTAATGAGCAAGAAAAATAGAAGAATAAGCAGGAAGATAGTAGATAGCGGTTGACATTACATTTAATTTTTTAAAGATTAAAATTGTCCTGAAAGCAATGAGTGTTCAACAAGCGAGAAGTGCGAGAAAGGAAACTGTTTGCCTAGAACTTACTGTTACATCTAGCCAACTCGACTAAAAAATGATGAAGCCTCATAAAGTTTAGGTACTATAGTAATGTGCTCATCCGAATAATTACCATAAAATTATTTATAGCAAAGGCACAGGGAGGCAAATTTACGTCGGTGTGAATGTGACTGAAGTTGAAATGCCAAGTCAAGACCAATAATATTCTTGATTCTTCTTTGGATGTTATCAAGGATCTCTAGATATATAGCAGGAGCACCGGGCAGTAAGTGTCAGAAATAGTCTAATCATGGACGAATGGTAAACTTACAGATATGTAAGATCGATTCTGGAGAGAAAAATTGTCTAGAACGACAGAATGAAACATCTTTCTTAGTAGCAGACCCACCGTTGGATCCAATATAGTATTTCCAATTCATGTCAGCCGACAAGGTTAGCCCAAGAAGGCGAAACGAGTGATTATCCTGGAGGATAGCATCAGTCACGCTGACGGATGGCAGAAAGGGGTCTCTCAAATGATTAATAGCGAGCAGTTTTATGAATGGAATATTCCGAATGAAAATCTAGTTAATTTTACCTAATTTGCATATATCTTGGACACATTCTGCATGAGTAATCTTCAGAAAACATACACATTTTGTTTGCTGTTTATCAATTTGAATATATGTTCTTGAGCCCTCGTTCTTCGTCTCAAGGTCCTCGATAAAATCCAGAGACAGATATGCAATGTGGTTGGCCCTGATCTGGCATATCGTCTGCAGTCGATCTCTCACTGACGTGCCGCCACCGCCTTCTGTCTTTTCTAAAATATTTTCACTGTAACTGCTCCGACGAGTTAATATCACTACCTTCCCAGACTGCATGAATTTAAACGTGCTACTAGGCTGGCATCTCCGTCCCACCATTTCACTAACGAAACATAAATTTAGCCGCCTCTTCTACTATTTCATGTCTCGCACTTCCCGTCTGTGTAATTCCCTTCCTATTACTTGTTTTCCCTGATAGCTACAATCTTCAATTACTCAAATGCCATGTCAATCGACATCTTCAAATGCTTTGATCTAATTCCCCGTCCTTCTCTTCATTCTTTCCTCTATCCAGCCTTTTTACTCTTGCTCCCACCCTCTGTAACCACTTGCGTGCTAGTGGCACTCTCGCCTTACTTGGGGTGAAAGGCTTAAATAATAATAATAATGAGCAGATTGAGTAATGTAGGAAATATAATTAATCGAGATAAGGGTAAATTTAATTGCGAGTAAATTTCATACTTATGGTTTTAAATATCTAAAGATGGGATCTCGCTAGATGACAGACTTATTAGCAAAATAGTAGACATAAGTACACTAAAAAATAAGAAAGAGAATCATTTTTGGCTTTGACTAACTTCTATAATAAATATAAACGTCGAAATAGTGACATGGTTGAACCATATGCAAATTTGAGAATGAAGAATAATGAATTTCAGTGGACTGAAAAACAGGAAGTGGCCTTCCAAAAGGTAAAGGAACCTCTTATAAACAAACCAGTAGTTAAGGTATTTGACCTGACGATTCTAGCGAATGTACCACAACAGCAATCTTATCACAAAAGGACATCCTATTATATATTTGTTCCGAAAGTTGATGTTAGCGGAGGCGAATTATTTTAACATTGAAAAAAAAAGAAGCGTTGGCAATTTTATGGAATACTGAAAGGGCGCGCATTTTTTATTGGATAAGAAATTTCTACTAGTCGGACCACAAACCATTAGAGCCCATTCTTAATCCGAGAAAAGAGTTACGTCGTCAAGAATTTTGAGGTTGGCGATTAATCTTATGGCATTCGATTTTCCCATTATGTATAGTAAAGGAAATGCCATTTCTTCACGTAGACGCATTGTCAAGTTTAAATTTTCATGCACAGAATGCTGAAAGAAAGTACAGTTGTGAGGATAGAATTTGCCATTGTGTATAGACAGGTATGTTATCCGCTATGGCTGAAAGGCCTTTTAAAAGACTAAGGCACAGCTTGACAACTGAAGAGGAATCATATGTAGTGAAGATGTTATTGTACCATCGAAATCGTTAAGACAATATGCAATGAAAGCAGCAGTATACGATGGCGTAAATGGTGGTGGATTGAACACTAAACTGAGGTTGAAATTACAAGCCTGGTGGTCGGTGTATACGTGAGATATGGAAGATAGTCAGAAAATGTCCTAACTGTTCAAGGATAAAGAACTTTAGGGGAACCAAAATTCAATCATGACCAATTAGAAGAAGCCATGGATAAGAGTACACATGGATCATGCATAGATTAATGGTGTAGGCCCATTCCCCATACTAGTAGATTCATATTCAAGTTGGCCTGAAGTGGTTAATATTTCCGATAGAAAACCAAGTACTCTAAAACAGGTGTTAAGAGTAGTATTTTCGAGGAACAGTGTACCCAAGACATTGGATAATACAGCAGAATTTGATGGTGAAAACTTGTGAACATGGTGAACACGAATTGGGTGTAGCCCATTAAAAAAAACTCATTCCATCCTCAGCCAAATAGAATTGTGGAGGGGATGGTCCAGGCAATAAAAGTTGGCTTGAAAACATTCTCTCCAGGAAATTACCTCCTAGACAGTTATCGCCAAAGATTGATTTAAATTACAGGACCATACCACATGAGCGCAATACACAAAGATCTTCGGCATTGATGGGTAGGAAAACTAGAGCCCCAATCTGCCCTTCTTAACAAATGAGAATGTATGGTAGAAAAGGAATAAGAACTTGAATCCTGAGAAAGCACAATTTGTAGTGCAAAAAGGATTTAATAGAACGATATTAACAAAACATGGACAGAACTTGTTAGCTCATGAAGACTGGTTTAGAGTGCGAAGATAGCCGGAAAATATTGAAATGGAGGATAAGCCTGGTACAGAAGAGAGGGATTCGGATGGTCATCAAGATTTTGAGTGTAAAGTGGGTTAAAGTCTCTACTTATGATGAAGAATAAAAGGAAGGTTGAATTGAAGAGAATCCGGTAAGACCGAGTTTCCCCATCGAGGAATCTGTGCACTCACCACGAGACAAACGGTAAGCCTCCGGGAGTGGTTAATAGGACTAGAAGATCTACAAATATCATCAAGTCGAAAAAGGTTCCAGGTGATGTGCTGATAGGTAAATCAGATTGTATATGTCAGAAGCTTTTTTACAATCGGGAGGTAGTTATCTTTCCTTGACTACACTGCGCACTTGTGAGAACGAATACACGACACAACAACCCCAATTATATTTTTTCTGATTGCCTTGCACCTAATGTGTTTCAATCTTCTGATGTGAAAATTATTGTCTCTTGAAATCTCTAGCTGAAAATTCTGGGGCAGCTCATAGAAAAAAGCGATTGTAAATATTAATAATAATAATAATAATAATAATAATAATAATAATAATAATAATAATAATAAGAAGAAGAAGAAGAAGAAGAAGAAGGGGGAGAAAGCAAAGAAAATTTTAAATATTGCATCACTGTTTATTATTATTTGTTTTTTGATCGTTGTATCCGCGCCAATACTTCTAGAGCAAATTAGTTTTTCCATTTTTTTTCATCCCTTCTTCGCAGTGTGTCTCACTTTTAAATCCGTTTTTATTTTCTTGCTTTTCTCTCAGAGTTGATTCCTGTTAATATTATTAAAGCTGATACTATAGTATTATAATTACCATAATTGTCATTATCATTTACAGAAGATGGAAAAGGCAGAGATTGATTGTTAATAATTACAATAATAAAGATATTTTAAAACCTTTCATTTTTAATTACTTTTTTCATGTTTGCATCTTCCCTTAAGAATGTCTCGTGATAAAACTCTGCAGATCAAATGGCAGCAAATCACTTGAAATATCTGAATAATTATGGTAGGCTTCTTGGACCGTTTATGCACATTGTCACATCTGTGGGGCATTAATGAGATAAAGAGAGAAACTTATAATTAAAGCGGTTTTTAAACCTATTGATAACACCAGAATATTTTTTCGAACATAATAGTTAATATAGACATTTTATTTTAATTTTATGGTGGAGCAATGGATAGCGGCTCAGATTGAGGAATCGGAGAGCCGCGTTCGAATTCCAGTCGAATCCATTATATGCTAATACCCTTGAGAAAAGTATAAATCCTCTTATTCTCCCCTGCCAGTCATGGGTAAATAGCAGGACAAATCGGGTTCTATAGCCTTGGATCGCAATTGGTCTACCGTAGAAAGAAATTGCATACTACTGCGGGAAAACAAAAAAAAAATCTGCCTCGTCAGTCATGTATCGAAATATACATGATCGCCTAAGCATATATCACGAATGGCACATCAGTTATGTGCCATAAACCTAACCTATGTCCACATGCTTTCTGGCAGTTATACCTGGTCGATTTGCCTAGATTTAGTTATCAGTCTAAAAGGCAGAAACTCCAGTGGATGATAACCGAATTATTCTCCACAACTTGTGGTGGTTTATGTTCCCAGGATTTCTTTTTTTTTTTTTGCTTAGGTATTGGAATGCCTGATATATTGTACTGGGCAGTTATATCATGTCGTTGCAAGTACTCTGTTATCACCAGTCAGCCACACACAGGTATTATGTGGTGAATTGTCACCTGATGTTCTCCATATACGCGACAGGATTGATTTACCTTTCAATTTGAAGACATTATACTGGTATGTAGTTCTTGGATGAAATGTACTGGTGTTAGGTAACAAATAAAAATACCTCAATTGCTGTTTTGAGACGAGAGTCTTCTAGTCGGATAAGTGTTTGATCTATAGCGGGATCACTGGCTCTAATCTGGTATTTGGCATTCAAATATATTTTCTTCCATTTCTCATTATTATTATTGGTTTTATTTCCTTTGATTTCTGGTGTGTACAGATTTCTTTCTGGGTCCTTCCCAGAGACCTAAGGTCAGAAATGGCATCATGACATTTTCCACTGATGCATTTTGAAAAAAAACAACATATTTTACATCGATAAAGCTCTTCGTAAGGTGTTGCCTCTACTCGTGAGAACATTTTTTTTTATTTCTTTAAGGCATGGGATTCCAGGAATCCCTTCAATGAGTCCTGTTGGAATCTTTTCCAATCAATCTGAGGGCTCCAACTACAACGGGGATTGTTGATGTTCCCATGTGCCAGACTTTTGAGATTTCGATTTCAAGGTCCTTCTATTTTGATAGCTTTTTGGAGATCTTCAAAGAACAATGATGTCTGCAGGGACTGCCATGTCAATAAAGAGACAATATTTTGTTGGCGGTCTCTGATAACTATGTCTTGGCAATTAACTTTGATTCTTCTGTTTGTGTGTATTGCGTAGTCCCATAAATTGTAACAGGTACTATCTCCGTAACCCAGTCTGGGTGATGTTCATAGCAATTTCTTTCAGTTTCCTTTCCGTAGAAGTTGTTGTTGTTGTTGTTGTTATTATTATTATTATTATTATTATTATTATTATTATTATTATTATTATTATTATTATTTCCTTTGTTTTCTCTTGTATGCACATTTTCTTCCGGATCCCAATCAGAGACCTAAGATCAGAAATGGCTTCATTGCATTTTCCCCTGATCATTTCGGTAACAAAAAACAAAAGTAAAAAAAAAAAAAAATAAGATGACCCACATTTTACATTGATAAAGCTTATCGTAATGTGTGACCTGTATTTGTGAGTACAAATTTCCTTCAATGACTCAATCGAAACATTTTCTAATCCGAGGGCTCCAACTATAAGTGGAATTATTGATGCCCTCATGTGCTACATTATTTTTAGATTTTCACTCAGCATCTTTGGATTTTGATAATTTTTGGAGATCTTCAAAGACAAATTACAATGTTATTGATATGGCAGTCCCTAAAGATTGCAAAAACGGTATGTGATTTCTTATTTATATGGCAGTCCGTAAAGATTGCAAAAACAGTATGTGCTTTCTTATTGATATGGCAGTCCCTAAAGATTGCAAAAACAGTATGTGCTTTCTTATTGATATGGCAGTCCCTAAAGATTGCAAAAACAGTATGTGCTTTCTTATTGATATGGCAGTCCCTAAAGATTGCAAAAACAGTATGTGCTTTCTTATTGATATCGGAGTCCCTGAAGAAAGCACATACTGTTTTTGAGGTTTTTGATCACAATATCTAGGCGATTATCCTTTGATTGTTCTGGCTGTGTGGAATGTAAAGTCCCATAAAATTGTTACATATCCTACTCTAGTATCCGTCTGTATTTCTTAGATAAATTATTGTCATTCTTTACATTATTTACATTCTTCTGTCTACCTCAGCAGTAGACAGGTATTGAACTTATTGTACATATGGCCCCCGTAGATAAATGCATTGTTTGAATTCAGTGAATTGACCCAAAGCGTTGCGACTTAAATACCTGGTTACAGCTGAGGTGAACATAAAATCTTGGTGAGCTGAGTTAATGAGATACTGATACACCCGGAAGAGGTATTACACGTGGAACTAGAACAATCTATTCCGGGGGGAGGAAATAAAGGGTTCTGTTCGAAATTACAATCACCTGAAGAAGGCCTGATCGAAACGTTGTGAACAATGTAATTACCGTAATTCGCCATGTATAATACGCATTTTGTTCTAAAATTAGGGGTCCGTATTATGAACAGCTGCAGAAAATCTTCAAAAAATTGCCGTTTGATAGATCGATTTCTGTTGTGAAATGACTACTCACCACAAACATACGACAATCTGACACTAACATTAGACTATTGCGACCCCATAAGGATGTCAAATACAATCAGATGTACCCAAAAATATTTACACATGTAAAATAAAATAAGAATTATTATAAAACTAAATTAGAATAATATTATTCTATTTTTAAAACCATTTTTTGTGAAAAACTACATACAGATCCTGTCAATTGCACATTTTATCGTATAAAAACCGGTTAATGAGTCTGCGCAGTAGGCACAATACAGGTATTTCCGTTTCCTTTTAGAATTGTGGTGATCGGAAATTTTGATATATATCTTCAATTACAGCTTGAATAAGAGTAGGAGTAAACGCTGGCAGTAATTAAATTGGAGAGGTAAACTTCATAGGGTTTGATTATCAAACAAGGAGTGCGTATTATACATGAGTAGAAGCATTTACCCACACTTTTATTGGTGCGTATTATAGATGAAGCTGTATTATACATGGGTAATTACGGTAGTTTAATAGGTCATATTCTGTAAGCTGAGTGATGTTCCTACTTGTTTCTTGTATTTCCTTCCCTGTAAAATTTGCCTATTTTCCAGTTGAGATATTGACACACTCTAATATTCAGTGCGTGCTAACACAGGGTAACAGGATACCCGACGGTCATTATTATTATTATTATTATTATTATTATTATTATTATTATTATTATTATTATTAATTATTTCAATTTGTGGATCTCATTCGAGATCGTATCATCTGTTAATATTTTCCTTGTGATGTTATAGTCAATATGAAAAAAATCAAAGAATATATTGTGATTGAATAAGGATGTAGCAGGTAGCTATAATATGCAGAATTATCATTATTATTATTATTATTATTATTAGTATTATTATTATTATTATTATTATCGTTATTGTTATCATTATTATTATTATTATTATTATTATTATTATTATTATTATTATTATTATCTGGCTATATGTATTATGTAGAGATCCCAACAAATGAATCAGTATTTCTCTTTCAAGTACAGATTTGTGTTTTTATAAATTTCTATCTTTGAAGTAATTATAAAAGTGCAAATATGACGAATCATATAAATTATTATCTAAAAACAAATTTGCAGGATGGGCAATTTATTTGTTTTACAAAACAATCAATTTCGACTGGGATTTCGTGTGAGTTCTATAATTTTGCATTTGGCCTAAAAAGCATGTAATAAAAGTCAAACACGTTTAATAACGAAGGCTGTTGTTTGAAATACACACGCACTTTGTTGCGCACTGTGAGGGCAACGGCAAATTTAACAAGGAATCGTGCTAGCATCGTCGACATTTTTTTCATCCAGCTAGTCAAAAATTGGCACGAGATTTCATTATTTTCTGCAAAATAGAAATAAATAATAAGAATAAAACTTCTAAGTGGAAATGGAATAATGCCAAAAACTGTAAATGAAATAAAAAAACCATCTAACAAAAAGCAAGTTCCTCTTCGAAACACGGAGGAACTAAAAATTGGAAAAAAAAAAGTTTTTTTTTTTTTCATTTTGCTTGTTTGTTTCAAGTGACTTCCGCCGATTAATGGCGTGTTTTGTTTCTTCTCTCGAAAAATCTTATTTACATAATAAAAGAAATGGACTGTAAATCACGTTCGGGGTTGGAGAGAAAATTTAGCCATTTTTCGTCTTCGCACAAAGGTGCGTCTGATCAATTTCACAAAATAATGACCTACTAGCCACCCCACCCCACCCAACCCAAACACACATTTCTAGCTGACAAGGTGGATCAGCACCTCCGTATCTTGACTATCATTACGTGAAATTTAACATCGAACGTTTATTATATGATGAAAAATCTGCTCAGCGCAGGAGCAAGTGCATTAAAAAGAATGTTTAAAAATAAGATGTGTAAAATAAGATGTGTAAAACGCGTTTGCGTTTTTATGGTTACGGTTCATATTTTTTTATAACTACCTACATAGAATTGTCTCTATATACTCACACATCTATATGCATATCCGTATGCATGGTTAGTAAAACGAATTGATATATTATATATATATATATATATATATATATATATATACAGATATATATATATATGAAGAAATATATAAAAAAATTTACTACGTTAATAAAAACACCGATCAAAATGAATAAAAAATAAAAATAAAAATAAAATAAATATAAAGTATAAAAAACAAAAATAAAATTAAATAAAAACAAGCAAAATAATTTGATACAAATAAATAAATAAACAAATAAATAAATAAACAAATAAACGACTTCCGGTAAAACACCTGCCAAAAATCACTACCCACAATGTACCACTGACCCCTATATATAAATAGCCGAGAAAAATAACAGCACTCGTGACCCGATGCTTGCCTCTAGCATAAAACACACTGTCACCTCTAAGTGTTGACTTCTATATACTATATACTACCTATATATATATAACTATATATATATATATATATATATACTGCCTATATATATATATATACTGCCTATATATATATATATATATATATATATATATATACTACCTATATATATATATATATACTACCTATATATATATATATATATATATATATATACTACCTTATATATATATATATATATATATATATATATATATATATATATATACTACCTATATATATATATATACTACCTTATATATATATATATATACTACCTATATATATATCTATATATATATATACTACCTATATATATACTACCTATATATATATATCTATATATCTATATATATTTATATATATATGTATATATATATATATATATATATATATATACTACCTATATATATATATATATATATATATATATATATATATAAATTATATATACTACCTATATATATACATATATATATATATATATATATATATATATATATATATGTATGGGCTTAAGGTGACACCATGTTGGAACACTAGTCCCTGTACGATCAATGAAGTTAAGCATCGCCATAAGGTGCTGTAAACTTGGATGTGCGTGTGATGTAATGGATAATGGCTCGGAATTCTTAATCGGGTTGCCAAGTTAGGTTTGTTATATTCACCTACTCGCAATTACCATTGGGAAAGCTATCATTCAACCTCTTCTATCCCCAGCACATCTATGGATAATTAGTATCATTAAAACCATTATCTCCACGCCCCAAGTAATAAATTAAAATTAAGCACAAAATATTCAGATCCCGACATTAAATGAATAATAGGGTATGATCTGCTACTAAAGACAAAAATATTATATAATTGCTATGCATCTTCCCCATCGCTGAAGACCGGGGATCACGGACAAATATTATATTTTTGTGTCGTCTTTCTACTATACTGGTTACCAACCACGACTAAAGAGTCCAGTGTGCCCTGACAGATCGCGACATCTGTCAGACAGATAAAATTATATATATATATATATATATATATATATATATATATATATATATATATATATATATAATAGTGAAGAGTATGCGCTGGTAGAAATAGTAAAACAATGACCGATGTAAAGTTAAAGAGGTAAAATTTATACTAGGGAGGAATACAGATGTGCCTCACACCGTTTGATACGAGTTTTATGAACATAGAAATCAGACAAAAAAAAGAAATTTCCGTTGCAATATACTAATAT
Organism: Acanthosepion esculentum; assembly: GCA_964036315.1. Taxonomy (NCBI): domain Eukaryota; kingdom Metazoa; phylum Mollusca; class Cephalopoda; order Sepiida; family Sepiidae; genus Acanthosepion; species Acanthosepion esculentum. The sequence goes on from OZ038496.1 coordinate 6,852,844, forward strand.
TTATACCCTTTTTATATATGATAAAATAAATAAATAGCTTAATAGATGCTAATATTCCTGAATTAAATACACGCACACACACACACACACACACACACACACATATATATATATACCCTGAGGCCACATTATGATGAACCCTGTGCCAACTTCTCTCTGCCCACGTCACGGTCGATAACCGTCTGCTTCTTTTACTTCAGGGCTTCTCATCTTCCAACCATAATTCCACACGATGTGGAAGATCGAAAAAGTAAACCTTAACCACCCCTTCAAAAATCACTTAAACCCTTTAATATTTCATTCTCCAACATCTGTGGCATTAGATCCAGTTTCTGCAGTGTGGAATATCTCCTCACGGCAAACTGCCCGGATATACTGCGTCTGTGTGAGGCCAACCATGACTCGTCTTTCCCCTCCTCTGATCTCTCGATCCCCGGCTAGCTTCCTCTCCTCAGAAAAGACTCAAACCCACATGCATGGCCTTGGTGTTTACATCAAGGACCATCTCCACTGGTTAGAGAGTTGTCTCTCGAATAGCCAAACCATTCGTACATGTGTCTCCGGCTACCTCTTCTCACAGCTGTAAGCTATCTCCTCTTCCTTTATCCTCTCAAGACTGTGGAATAATCGATAACATTCCTGACAGCATAGACAAGGCTCTCTTTCTCCCTCCGTTTGCTCACATATTAGTGTTTGGCGATTTTAACGCCCATCATACCAAGTGGCTTAAGAATGCTACAACTGACCTTTCAGGAATTCAAACACTTAATTTTTCAATTTTTCAGTCACTCACGCAGATAGTTGACTTCCCCACACGTTTTGCCTACAACCGGGACGGTAATGCCTCGATCTGTGTTATACCTCCACCCCCAAATCTTGTAGCGCCACACAGCTTTGCCCTCTTGGTAACTCCTATCATGCTGTAGTGTCGGTGAACATCTCCATCAACTCCACCCCCTGCAAAAAACCTCCTACCACTAGAACCTCGTTCTGCTATCAACGAGCTGACTGGGACTCATACCGTGATTTCCTCCGCGATATCCCCTGGGGCGTTGTCTTTACGCTCCCCGTACAAGAAAGTGCTTCTGAGGTCCCATCCTTTGTTAAAGCTGGAATTGACGCTTTCATTTAAGGTCAAACCGCGCTCCTCCCCTTGGTTCTCAGCTGCCTGCTCAGCCGCCATTGCCCATAGGAATCACTTCTTCCACCTATTCTGTAGCGACATGTCTGACTGCAATAGACGTCTCTTTGCCTCTGCCCCTAACGGGTGTAGGCGTGTTCTCAAAGAAGTCACTATTTGCTGCTCGGATGAAGGAACGTATTGCATCTCGCAAATTCGGCTCCTAAAATTATTGGCGTCTCTGCAAGAGCGTACTTAACAATAGCAAACCCTCTATACCTCCTTTGTTCAACCAGTTTGAGGTCATGACCTCCTCTGCCGACAAGGCCGAATGCTTTGATCGGAAAATTTTCATTCAATTCAACGCTCGACTCTTCCGGTGTACCCATACCCGATTTCCCTCTTATAACTGAGCGGGTTGCACATAACCCCGTCATCGGTACTAGGTATTATCTCTAATTTAGACCCCCACAAGGCTATTGGTGGAGCCATTGTCTTGAAGAAATGCCCGCCTGAACTGGCACTCGCCCTCTCCAAACTATACAACTAGTGCCTCAAGAAATCTTGTTTTCCAGACTGCTGGAAGTACTTATCGATAGTTCCTGTCTTTAAGAACGCTGACGACCCCTCTGATCCTTCTATCAGTCTCCTACCCTTCTTCTGCAAAGTCTTCGATGCCTTAATCAACGTCGAAGTGGTTAACCACCTTACATCCCAAGATCTGCTCTCAGACAAGCAATATGGTTTCGGCTTGCTGATGTGCTTACGAACATCACTGAATTTGTCTACCAAGCTCTTCAAAATAACGGAGAAGCTCGTGACGTGGCCCTAGACATCTCCAAAGCGTTTGATAGGGTTTGGCATGCCGGCCTTCTTCGCAAACTAGAGGGTTATGGTATTACACGTCGATTGTTTGACCTAATACAATCATTCCTGTCAAACCGTGAATTGAAGGTCGTTCTCAACGGATTCTCCTCCAGCTCCTATCCCACGAACGCAGGTGTTCCTCAAGACTCCATGTTAGGCCCTACTCTATTCCTTATCTTCATAAACGATCTCCCTGACGCCATAGATTCCCAAGTAGGCATCTACACAGACGACACTACAATTTAATCCTTCCACCAAAAACAAATCTACTGTCGGTGACAAAACTATCCTGGCCGTTCGTCACGAAAAGGACCTCCAGTCAGTTGTGAACTGGGGCAGGAATTGGCTGCTCTCTATTAATCACCACAGAGATACAAAACCTGCCCCCCCAGGATGTCTGACGCTCAACTTCTCAAGAGCACCTCTCTGCGGCTGCTCGATCTCACGTCGTCTGCTGACCTGAAATAGAAAAAATACATTGAGTCAATTGCTTCGTCCACGGCAAGGAAATTTGGGTCCCTGTGCCGCGCCAGGAAATTTTTCTCCCCGGAATCAATTCCTTCAAATCTACAAATCAGTCATTCGCCCTTGCGTGGAGTATTGCTGCCATATATGGTCAGGAGCCCATTCTGTTTGCCTCGGGGTTCTTGATAAGGTCCAGAGACGGATATGCAATGTAATTGGCCCTAATCTGGCTTCTCGTCTACTGTCTATCTCTCTCACAGACGCGCCGTCACCTCTCTTTGTCTCTTTTACAAATACTTCCATGGTAATTGCTCCGATGAGCTGCTTTCGCTGGTTCACAGACTTCATGAATTCAAGCGTCCTACGAGGCTGGCATCCCGTTCCCACGCTTTCACTGTTGAAACTGTTAATTGTAGACGTCTCTACCACAGACAGACTGTTTCGCTGTTTCACAGCTCATCAGTGTGGCTACACATCCGGTTACCTCTAGCTAGGATCGAAACCCGACTGAATTTGCGTCAGTCGGAACCTCTACCAGTATATATATATATATATATATATATATATATATATATATATATATATATATATATATATATATATATATATATATATATAAAAGGCTCAAACACTAATGTTTCATGGTTATAATTTATTACATTTGAATCATAATCACGATCCCATTCATCAGATGTACACAATCATTTTCTGTTTTATTTTGGAATTTGTAAGTCTGATGAATTGGTTCGTGATTACGATTCCAATGTAAGAAACTATAACCATGAAATATTTGTGTTTGAGCCTTTTATATATATATATATATATATATATATATATATATATATATATATATATATATATATATGCAGATCTATTGATAAACATATAAATATATGGATGTGTTGAGATGATATGTATGGGGGCATAACTTTGCATATTTGTAAATGATGGGGTCACTCAGGTGTAGAACACATGCATGTTCTCATCTCCAAATGGTATCTATTAAAGAGCCTGCCATGATAAAAAAAAAAATGCCACACACTTGATAAAACTAACATGTATCACCAAAATGTTTATGTTATTATTAAGAGGAATGACGGATTTATTTTTTATTATTTTATTAATTTTTTTAATTTTCTTTTTGCACATTCGAAATTTTGGTTAAAATTATTGTTTTTCATGCATCAGTTTGTGATTAATAGAAGCAATTTAGCGACTTGTTTGTCTTTAAAAACATTGTTTTGAAAATTCATGCAAAAATCAAATAATTGTCGGATTTTAATGAAATATTCAGTACTTATTCACAAATGAAGCAAATTATTTTTGCAATATATTTTTGGGAAAATCTTGGCAAAATTGTTTGTACATACGTTTACACTAAATTAATATTTTGAAATCCCGAGAAATTAAAATTTCAGCCTCTTCATATTAGTTAAAGCATGACTGTCTGCATCTATCCCTCCATATATATATATATATATATATATATATATATATATATATATATATATATGATAGAAATTGTCGTGGCTCCGGGGAGCACAGTCCTGTGGTTACAGAGAACTTCAGTTGAGTTCCACCACGGAATATGTGAGCGAGCGGCGCTATATTGAGTCTGATTTGCTATCTCTTCTTCACCGAGGCCCGTTGGAACAGTTGGTACGATGTTTGTTTGACAAACTAACTGTAAGGGTTTCAATTCTCGGTAGTGGATCTGCACTGCTGATGAGTCCCAAATATAGGACGAAACGGCCGTCCAGTGCTTTCTACATTCTATTGAGGTTTCTTTCAGACTCAATGAATTATATATATATATATATATATGTATGTATGTAAGAGATTTTTTTATAGATACAAATATTTCCGTAAATGCTCTGTTTATAATTAACAGTATTAACAAAATTTACCGGCCTGAATGTCCGAGAAAATATTTCATAGAAAATTTTCGTCCACCAACAGCAATCGAACCTGTATCTTATACTCAAATGTCATATACCCTGACGTGCTTTACCGTACATTCATATCTGCTCGATGCGTATCTAAATGTAAACAAATGACGTCACACATTATAAGAAACGCTCCATAGTAGGAGCCAATATTAAACTACAAACAACAAAGTTTTTTTTAATCCCATAAATAAACTTCAACCCCAGGCCGAATTCATTTTTTGCTCAGATTAGTTCATTTGCAGTGTTTTGCGGTAATGTGAATTTATTTGCGGGGTCTATGATGAAATTTGTTTGGCCTTGTGTCACCTGCGATTGCATCAGATTTTTATCACGTCCAAACGTTATTGTCTATACTGTCGATTAGTTGTCCTACGGCCTTTGTCCGCGATGGACGTTACTCCAAGGAACAATACAGAAATTGTAACACTGCACGAACACACTGGCAAGCCTTAACAGTGTAGAAATCAAACTACCATAGACTGGACCAGAAACCTTCATCTAATCGAGAATCTGTGGTCAATCTCCAAGAAAAGACATCGTGGAATGGACATAGGAACAACTAACATGTGCACTGGTTCATTGGAAAAAATACGAAAAAAAGTAAATAATAACGGAATTATTCGTTTTGTTTTAGTTAATTTGCACAAGGGTGTAATTCTCATACGTCACGACACGTTATTTTAGAATATATCTATATGTGAGAAGAAGCATTGTATTTTTTTAACATTACGAATCATGTCTACCGGACTACAGTTAAGACTCTTAATAAAGAAAATGTGCTCACTGACCCTGTTCGAACATTTGTCTTTCTCCGTAGGAGAAACCACCGTTGGATCTGGCATATGTTCTGATCAAGGCGATTGGATTCACAAGTGCCAAGTAACAAGAGATATTGTGTTTAACCAATGCTTTAATCCAAAAAGCCATATGTCCTTCCGATATAAACATTCTATCAGTGTAAGCGTTTTTTGTCTGTTTGTATTTTTTTTACTTTCCTGTAATAATCAGATTGATTTTCTTGGAATTTTCTTATCAGGTTTACCTGCGCTATAACCACAATAAAATGTTATCGGTAAAAAACTGAAATGAAAAATAATTGGCAGGTGTAAATCATTATTAAAAACCTCAGGAGAAACCACGAAATAAAACAAATAAAAGGACATTTTTTTATCTGTTTTCCCCTAAGAAAGAAATCGGCACAGGTCTATTAAATTGGGGGCATTAGTGTACATATTAACATTTGACTGGAGCACTTTCTAGAAAATTCTATTTTAATGATAAATAATAAAATAAAATCTCTTTTAAAAGATAAAAGAAAACAGTCTGCATTGACCTCCGAGAACAAGTGTAAACAATAAGTTATTTTCTACCAAGACAAATGTTATAATATTTAAAACTGACTTATCCATACTTATAGAGTCTTTGGACTGAGTAAAGTATCTATGCTTATAAAGTCTTTTGTTAGCATTGGTCACGAGTCTTACGTAACGATACCCTAATCTAAGCGACGTAGGGACGCCGCATATATTGGAGACATAACGGTAGTTTTATATCTGACGAAGTCTATCACTCTTGTGACATGTTTCAAATTCAGAGGTTTCCTTCTCAAAAATGGTTGCCATATCAAAGCAAGAGAACATAGTTTGCACTGTTATTTAATCCATATACTGGAAGAGAAGATATGGATATCTAACGTTTCCAATATACTACCTGAAAATACAAGTAATTACATATTTGCTGGTAGAAAGACTATGTACTTATTTTTCAATATTTATTTTCCAAGAATCAAACTGGTTTAATTTTCCATAACAATTTTCACTAAACTAGTTTTAAATAACATACGAATCACAAAAATACGTTTTAATGAATTCCCTCTTGGTAAATACGCATATTTTAATGGAAACATGTGAATGTGTGTTCCCACGATGGTGGATAGGTGCTTTGCCTGAAACATTTATAAGGTCAATTTCAATCTGAAATTTTCATTGTATTATACTTTCAGTGTATTATGTTTTCATTGTATTATATTTTCAGTGCATTATGTTTTCATTATATTATGTTTTCAGTGCATTATGTTTCATTGTATTATGTTTCATTGTATTATGTTTTCAGTGTATTATGCTTTCATTGTATTATGTTTTCAGTGTATTATGCTTTCATAGTATTATGTTTTCATTGTATCATGTTTTCAGTTCATTATGCTTTCATTGTATCATGTATTTAGTGCATTATGCTTTCATTGTATCATGTATTCATTGTATTATATTTTCATTGTATCATGTTTTCAGTGCATTATGCTTTCATTGTATCATGCTTTCAGTGCATTATGCTTTCATTGTATCATGTATTCAACGCATTATGTTTTCATTGTATCATGTATTCAGTGCATTATGCTTTCATTGTATCATGTATTCTTGCATTATGCTTTCATTGTATCATGTATTCATGCATTATGCTTTCATTGTATCATGTATTCAATGCATTATGCTTTCATTGTATCATGTATTCATGCATTATGCTTTCATTGTATCATGTATTCAATGCATTATGTTTTCATTGTATCATGTATTCAGTGCATTATGCTTTCATTGTATCATGTATTCAACGCATTATGTTTTCATTGTATCATGTATTCAGTGCATTATGCTTTCATTGTATCATGTATTCTTGCATTATGCTTTCATTGTATCATGTATCCATGAATTATGCTTTCATTGTATCATGTATTCAATCCATTATGCTTTCATTGTATCATGTATTCATGCATTATGCTTTCATTGTATCATGTATTCAATGCATTATGCTTTCATTGTATCATGTATTCAGTGCATTATGTGTGCATTGCATTATATTAACAGACTAAGGTTGGTTCAAGTGCATTTTCAACGACGAAAATTTTGTTGAAAAAAAGGATATTTCTTTATACAGACATACTTTTTCTTCATTAAGTTACGAACATATGGATGTATATATGTATGTACGTCGTGCATAAGTTTACAGATGAGAGTTTCTATTGGAATATTTTTTAGCAAAGATACATTCGTCGTCAGCATTCGAAGGTAGGTTTAAGGAAGTTAAGCACATATTCCTGGAGAAGAATGGTAAACGAGCTAGGGTCATTACTAATTCAGTGAGTAGAAACATTATTGATTGTAACAATTAAGAATCGGCACCATAATCTGTCTTCATATCGTGATAAAAAAAAGACAGAACGCCGATAATATTGTGACGTTTCCAGGTGTTTCAATATTCTGATCAACAGATTTGGAAGAAAATTTACAGAACAAATATTTTGCGCGCTGTTGCAGAAGTTTACAGATGTGCGTATAGTTTACTGGTTCTCAGCGTTTAAAGTAGAATTGTCATACAGGTTTCAAAATCTCTTGGTTTTAGAAAAGAAAACAGAGTCCATCTTCGTCCAACTGTAGTTTAAATAGCAGCACATGATTTCTTACCTGAGGTGACAACAAGTCTAAGCGAAGGAAAACTCTGAATTAAAAAGTCAGCTTGAAGTTGAATGAACTCCGTAAATATATCTTGACTTGGATACACTCACTACAGCTACACCTGCAGTACGTGAGGTGACCCTACAACCCGAGTGGATTACGGGACCCGTGATCTTTATCATAGAATATGTTATTGAACAACCAAATCACGAATAAAGAACGTTACCAGATAACAGAACAACATGAATAATGTGTAAACGTTGAACACCATCAATGACTAAAATGGGTATAAAAGAAAGATAAAATAATAACAAAAGCAAGATTTTGATATTCCACAATACTTCAAATAAAAAGGTTAGGAAGGAAACCCCCATCAGTACTGGAAAGAGCGATAACAGCTACTGGGCTTGAGAAGAGAAAATAATGACATAATGAAGATGTTGATATTCCACACTACTTCAAATAAAAGGTTAGGAAGGAAACTCCCACCAGTACTGGAAAGAGTGATAACAGCTACTGGGCTTGAAAAGAGAAAATAATGACATAATCAAGATGTTGACATTCCACACTACTTCAAATAAAAGGTTAGAAAGGAAACTCCCATCAGTACTGGAAAGAGTGATAACAGCTACTGGGCTTGGGAAGAGAAAATAATGACATAATCAAGATGTTGACATTCCACACTACTTCAAATAAAAGGTTAGAAAGGAAACTCCCATCAGTACTGGAAAGAGTGATGACAGCTACTGGGCTTGAGAAGAGAAAATAATGACATAATCAAGATGTTGACATTCCACACTACTTCAAATAAAAGGTTAGGAAGGAAACTCCCATCAGTACTGGAAAGTGCGATAAGAGCTACTGGGCTTGAGAAGAGAAAATAATGACATAATGAAGATGTTGATATTCCACACTACTTCAAATAAAAGGTTAGGAAGGAAACTCCCACCAGTACTGGAAAGAGTTATAACAGCTACTGGGCTTGAAAAGAGAAAATAATGACATAATCAAGATGTTGACATTCCACACTACTTCAAATAAAAGGTTAGAAAGGAAACTCCCATCAGTACTGGAAAGAGTGATAACAGCTACTGGGCTTGAGAAGAGAAAATCATGACATAATCAAGATATTGATATTCCACACTACTTCAAATAAAAGGTTAGGAAGTAAACTCCCATCAACACTAGAAAGAATCATAACAGCTACTGGTCTTCAAAATCCTATTTTCCTGAAAAATTCTTTTAAGAGAAAGATTTTATAAAATTAACCGGCTGCTCGATCAATGAATACCAACAATTTCCTTATGATAACATTAGTATTGTGTACCGAATTCACTATTTAATTGGTATGCATTGTCATCATCTATTCTATGTCTAGTAAATATTTGCTGTGGCAATAAAGATAAAATCATAGATGAACAACATTTCACTGTTACATTTCAAATTTCAAAACAGTTACTATTTGCTATAAATATTGCTAAAGATTGATTAATTGAAGCATTTTGGAAATTTAGTGTAACGATCTCCAGTAAATATTTGCGTGAAAAGCTTAAACATTTGAACAGAAGTCGAGGCAAATATAGTTTTTGTTGGTCCTAGAAATCTCAAAATACAAAGTCGAGATTTATATCACTGTAAATAAATCATTTATCAATGTCTATCTTCGATAAGAAACTGATTTCGATCAACCACTTCGGATACATTTTTTGTTTTGAGACGAGGGGAGTGTTTCTGATGATATAAACACGAAATTGAAACAATATTCCGACCGGCAAATTGGTTTCGAAGTAAAATAGATGAAGACGAAATAAATATTGAAAAATGTCATCATATTTAGAAAAGGAATGTAGAAGACAAATAGATAAATTAATATGCAAACCAGGAAAGGCAAAAAAAAAAGACAACATTTACGTTGACCCAGGAAGGCGCGGTTCCACACACTCGAACTCATACCCACAGACACACATACAGACACATAAACGCATGCGTCTTTTTTTTTCTGTAAGTCACAAGATAGACATAAGTGAGTTCTGAAAATTGAAATGAACTGCCGGTTGTCCAGACTTGTCTATTTTTTTATATGGTGTATGTATTAACTACGAACGAAAAACTGTTCAACGTGAAGCAATTCCATGTCCACGCCAAGAAAAACAGAGCTGCTGATTGGTTCGCAGATGACCGTGGCTCCAGCCGCCCAATCAGACGTTGCATTGCAACAGCAAATGGAATCCTTCTTTGCAAAACTCCGAAAGTCTTCGGTATTTATGTCAAATTGAAGAAGATTGTCTGCAACCCATATCTAAACAGGAATATCGACACTCCCCCCATCTACATCACTAGGATAAACAGGAAAAAAAAAGATGATGGTTTAATCTACCACGTTTACACCAACACCAGAGATGGGCAATCCACTAGCTGAGTCAAACCAATGCTTCAGTGATATTAATGAAAATGATGGCATTAGCCGTTTCCGTATACGACATTCATTGACATTTACAGATAGCCTCATCAATTTACAGTTGAATTGGCGAGATGTAACCGTAAGTTCTATGCTAAGAGTTTCTTAAAAACAAACTTTTCTCATATTCTTTAACTCTCAGTAACCTCTTGCGTCTTAGTGGCTTTATTATCTTGCCCAGAGGGAAATGATTTTTAAACATTAATATTTACTAATTGCACATCCAGAACTTTTATGATGGATTTAGATATGTGTCTGATCTGATTTTATTTGAATTCTACTTCTTCATTTATGTTTTGGAAACGTTTAATTTGAGTTCCATTTCTTGGAAAACTTGGTAGAGATGTTGATTGTAAAGTATGTACGACTGAGTAGTCTCCCTTGCACCAACTAACAACCGTAATGTTTCCCAGCATGCAGTGCGGGACGCCATCTTTGTTTTTGTAGTAGTACACACAGTAGTAAGCACGGTAATAAACAAGTTCTTAACCTACCCACCTATTGTTTGTTCATTACAAATTGGCGACGAGGATGAAATTTGTTGAAGACCAGCAATGAATACTTATATCGTCGGCATACCACCTCCTCGCCTCATCATAGACTCCCCCTCATCATAGACACCCCTTTTTCACTTATGCATGATTCTTGTTATATAAAACTATTTGCAAACAAAATAAGAAAGTCTTTTAGCATTAAATAGGTATGCTGCTGGTAGTAAACAGGCCAAATAATACCACCCTTTTGTCTCTGTCCCGTTTTGTGACTAGTTATCTTGGCACTGACACACTACGAAGGTAACCAGAATGATAAGATGAAAGACTTCATTGGAAAGCAAATCTAGCCTCAGATACCAATCTGTCCGAGCAATCGCAAAAGAAAGAACTGGAATAATATAGACATGATTCGATTAATATATATATATATATATATATATATATATATATATATATATATATATATATATCGATAGCTAGGTATAAAACGGGCAAGAGAGATCAATAGATGAGCTAAAGAAATATGAAAAAAGAAGATAAATCAATCGATAAACACTGCCGATTCGGAATAATTTCAATTTCTCGATAAAAAACAATAATCAGTTTATTATTTTGTATTTTTTGTCTACCGAATTCCAGTAATGTGATTGAATGGAATCATCTATCTTTGTAATATGTGATTAGACTGGATGAAACAAAGAAATCACCAAACTAATATTTCCCCGAGAATGAAAGTCGGAAACATTTACTTAGAAATATCACACGACTCCGTGAGGGGTTTTAAATATATCCCTGCTGATTCCTGCTAGTTGTTCTTTGTACACACACACACGCACGCACGTGCACGCGCGTGCGCGCGCACACACACACACACACACACACACACACACACACACACACACACACACACACACACGGCTTGGATTGAAGAAATCCATACGAATCCATTACATTCACTTATGTGCTAATACCATTGGGAAAGATATTAATCCTCTTCTTCTCCCTCCAGCTATGGGTAAATAGCAGGACAGCAGCCGTCTAGGATGACAACTCTGAATTTCAGACCCACGCGGGACCGTTTAAGGACCTTGTGGCACGTAGTACATCAGGTCTCTATATTCGGCCCTTCAAAAAGTGTGGATGGTTCTGCACGAAACCGTCACCACTATAATCAATTCTCATATGCTGGTGTCGGGCTATCGTTTCCTAGGAACCGATCTGATTGACCGTCATATGTCAAATTCGACGTGTATATATATATATATATATATATATATATATATATATATTTGTGTATTTAGGCAGCAATCCTTCTTTCAAGCACATTTCATTAAAAATGACGGACAAGGTGCTTTTATTTAGTTCTTTATATAATTTCTCGTGCGATCTAATAAGGTTTTTCTTTTCAGAGGATAAATTATATAAAAATTGTCCGAATGTTCTTTTTATCCGAGCGCTTTCGGCCACACATTTAATTTATTTATAATTCTAACAGTTGAAATATAATCCTTGAAAATGGCTACATATATATATAATTAATTAATAAACAATGAAATCCCAAATCACCCCATATGGGAAATAGTCTATTTGGGCAGACGAAAATATTAGTGTGGACGGAATTCGTATCAGAAATAGAAATTTTACTATTATTATTAATTCCGAAATTACAAATTATAGTAAAATTCCTATTTCTGACACAAACTCAGTTCACAACGTGTTTGATAAGACAGACGACATATTTCCGGATAAGCTTATTCCTCATTTTTAAAATTTTTTTTTTTTTAAGCGTATCACCCCAAGCAAGGCTGGAGGCCACTAGCACGCAAAGGGTTACAGAAGAGGTTTGGAGGAAGAGCAGATAGGAGTGGTAAAGGAGAGAATGTGGAGATCGATCAAGGCAAGGGGGTTACAGAAGATTTGGAGCGAGAGCAGATAGGAATGAAAGGTGAAAGGATGTGGAGAAGGGGAAGTGGATAGATCAAGGCAATTGGAGATGTCGATTGACGTTACACTTAAATAGTTGGAGATTATATTTGTCAGGGAAACAGGAATAAGGGAGGGAGTTCCACAGGCTATCTTCTACTCCAAGCTATTGGAGTAGAAGATACGTCTACATCTAACAGTTTCAACGGTGAAGGGGTGGGAACGGGATGCCAGCCTCGTAGGACGTTTAAATTCATGAGGCCTAGGGACCAGCGAAAGCAGCTCCTCGGAGCAATTACCGTGAAAGTATTTGTAAAAAAGACAGAGCGAGGCCTCGTCGCGTCTGTGAGAGAGCGACTGCAGACGAGATGACAGATCAGGGCCAATTACATTGCATATCCGTCTCTGGATCTTATCAAGAACCCTGGGGCTCCAGACCATATATGGCAGTAATACTCCATGCAAGGGCGAATGGTCGATTTATAGATTTGGAGGATCGATTCCGGGGAGAAAAATTTCCTGGCTCGGTACAGAGAACCAACTTTCCTTTGGGGTGATTTGGGATTTTATTGTATATTACGTATTTGCTCTGTAATAATAAATACGTTGAGCTCTTTTTGTGGATCAGATTTAATATTTTATATTAACAGGATCCACATAGATTATATACCAACGTATTTGTTGCATTCATTTATTATATATACGAGAGTCATTCAATAAATTAGGTCAATGTTTCGGTATAAGGACTTCTAATACAGATAGAAGCTTACTTTTTTTAATATTTCAACGTAGTCTCCCAGCACTGTCACACACTTTTCCCATCTGTGCACAAGCTTCCGTATTCCCTCAGCGTAAAATTCTTTGGACTGATGTCTCAGCCAGTCGCTCACAACACCTTTGACTTCATCGTCACTTTTAAACTTTCGAACAGGTGAAAGTCTGAAGGGGCAAGGTCTGGGTTGTAAGGGGGATGAGGGAGCAGTTCCCAGCCCGGCTCGTTGATGGTCTGCACCGTTTGTTCTGCTGTGTGAGGCCTTGTTTTGTCATGATGCAAGATGACTCCTTCTCACTGATGACCCCTGCATTTGTCCCAATAGATAAGCTCAAAGTCCTTGCAATGTCATCCACTGTC
>OZ038496.1:6871697-6901697 GCA_964036315.1 Acanthosepion esculentum
TTCTGTTCCTATCTCTCTATTCAAATTTTTTATCTATCTATCTATCTATCTGTCTATCTATCTATCTATCTATCTATGCTTTTATATCTCTCTATCTATCTCTCTCTCTCTCTCTCTCTCTCTATATATATATATATATATATGCATTTCTATCTATCTATCTATGCGTTTCTATCTCTCTCTCTCTCCATATATATATATATATATATATATATATATATATATATATATATATATATATATATATATATATATATATATGCATTTCTATCTATCTATCTAGCTAGCTGGCTATCATTTTTAATTCTTTCTTTCTTTTTCATTCTGTTCCTATCTATCTATCTATCTATCTATGCTTATCTTTCTATCTAATGAGATGGTTATTTTATAAAAATATTTTCTGTATGCGATAAAAAAATATTGACTTCTCTACATCTACTGAGATTTAGTAAAAACGTTCTGCGGTTTTCAAATAGAAATTATGAAATGAAATGAATTGTAAAGCAGGGGAGGTAACCAGGAAGATGTTTCTTGTCACAAGAATAAAAACAAAATGTCTATTTTTTAAAAGACATATGAAGACAGCCGTCAGCACTCATTTTTTCTACCCCCACCTATCCATCCATGTTCTCGGATAAAATGATAGACATATAGATATGATATAGACTCATAAGCAATGATATGTATGGAATATTTTCTTAATTTCCTTCACTTTTTCATTTCTTTTTTCATGTTCATGTTTTCGTTTCCTCTTTTTCTTAAAAAAATGGTGATTGTTTTTTGTCGGCGTCGTTGCTGGAGCAATCGTGTGGGTTTTCGACAATGTCTTTTTTGCTTCTCTTTAGATGTCATGTTGTCGAAAAGACAAGTACATTTTCCTGTCAGTTGCCGTCAAAAGATGGAGAGAAAACAGACAAGAAAGAAAGTTTCATAACGAATGTTTTCATATTTCTCTGTCTTCCCAATATTTTTGTGGTTCAGAATTTGCACATCTTTATTGTCATTCAGTCTTTCAGTCTCAGGACATTTTTTTTTTACTTTTCTTAACCCAGCTATTTTATGCCCCGTGGGTGTGTCAACGCACATAGATCATTACGTTTCTCTTGCGAGGTAATGACACCTTGCGTCTTTTTCACGAGATGAAAGGCTACAAAATTAATATCCGTTGTTAGGATGATTTTTTTTCTTTTTATTTCTTTCTTCTTTCGTTCTTTTTCGATTCATTTTTATGCTTTCTTTTTTCTTTCTTTCTGTCTTTCTTTCTTTCTTTTTTTCTTTCTTTCTTAAGATTCTTTTTATTCCGTACAACTCTTTGTTTTTTAGATTCCTTTTATTTCTTAGTGCTTTCTTTCTTTCTGTCTTTTAAATTATTTTTATTTCTTCCTACTTTCTTTCTTCTTCAGATTATTTTTTTATCTTTCTTTTTACATATTCACCTTTTATTCCCTCTTTCTTTCTTTCTTTTTTTAGATTCTTTTCATTCCTTATTGCTTACTTTCTTTTTATAGATTATTTTTCTTCTTTCTTTATTAAATTATTCTTATTTCTTACTTCTTCCTTTTGTTAGACTCATTTCATTCCTTCTTTCTTTCTTTCTTTCTATCTTTTTAGACTCTTTTTTATAAAGAATTTTCTCTTTGTCTTTTAGATTCTTCTTATTCCTTATTGCATTCTCCCTATTTTTATAGATTATTTTACTCACTCCTTTCTTTTTTTCAAAATTATTTTTATTTCTTACTTTCTTCTTTCTTTTCAGATTCTTTTTATTCCTTCCTTACTTCTTTCTTTCTTTCTTTTCACATTCCTTTTATTCCTTCCTTCCTTCCTTCCTTCTTTCTTTCTTTCTTTCTTTTCACATTCTTTTTATTCCTTCCTTCTTTCTTTCTTTCTTTCTTTTCACATTTTTTTTCCTTCCTTCCTTCTTTCTTTCTTTATTTTCACATTCTTTTTATTCCTTCCGTCTTTCTTTCTTTCTTTTCACATTCTTTTTATTCCTTCCTTCTTTCTTTCTTTCTTTCTTTCTTTTCACATTCTTTTTATTCCTTCCTTCTTTCTTTCTTTCTTTCTTTCTTTCTTTTCACATTCTTTTTATTCCTTCCTTCTTTCTTTCTTTCTTTCTTTTCACATTCTTTTTATTCCTTCCTTCTTTCTTTCTTTTCACATTCTTTTTATTCCTTCCATCTTTCTTTCTTTCTTTCTTTTCACATTCTTTTTATTCCTTCCTTCTTTCTTTCTTTCTTTTCACATTCTTTTTATTCCTTCCTTCTTTCTTTCTTTCTTTCTCTTCACATTCTTTTTATTCCTTCCTTCCTTCTTTCTTTCTTTCTTTTCACATTCTTTTTATGCCTTCCTTCTTTCTTTCTTTCTTTTCACATTCTTTTTATTCCTTCCTTCTTTCTTTCTTTCTTTCTTTTCACATTCTTTTTATTCCTTCCTTCCTTCTTTCTTTCTTTCTTTCTTTTCACATTCTTTTTATTCCTTCCTTCCTTCTTTCTTTCTTTCTTTCTTTCTTTTCACATTCTTTTTATTCCTTCCTTCTTTCTTTCTTTCTTTCTTTCTTTTCACATTCTTTTTATTCCTTCCTTCCTTCTTTCTTTCTTTCTTTCTTTTCACCTTCTCTTTATTCATTCCTTCTTTCTTTCTTTCTTTCTTTTCACATTCTTTTTATGCCTTCCTTCTTTCTTTCTTTCTTTCTTTCTTTTCACATTCTTTTTATTCCTTCCTTCTTTCTTTCTTTCTTTCTTTTCACATTCTTTTTATTCCTTCCTTCTTTCTTTCTTTCCTTCTTTTCACATTCTTTTTATTCCTTCCTTCTTTCTTTCTTTCTTTTCACATTCTTTTTATTCCTTCCTTCTTTCTTTCTTTCTTTCTTTTCACATTCTTTTTATTCGTTCCTTCCTTCTTTCTTTCTTTCTTACTTTTCACATTCTTTTTATTCCTTCCTTCCTTCTTTCTTTCTTTCTTTCTTTCTTTTCACATTCTTTTTATTCCTTCCTTATTTCTTTCTTTCTTTCTTTTCACATTCTTTTTATTCCTTCCTTCCTTCTTTCTTTCTTTGTTTCTTTTCGCATTCTTTTTATTCTTTCCTTCCTTCTTTCTTTCTTTCTTTCTTTTCACATTCTTTTTATTCCTTCCTTCCTTCTTTCTTTCTTTCTTTTCACATTCTTTTTATTCCTTCCTTCTTTCTTTCTTTCTTTCTTTTCACATTCTTTTTATTCCTTCCTTCTTTCTTTCTTTCTTTCTTTTCACATTCTTTTTATTCCTTCCTTCCTTCTTTCTTTCTTTCTTTTCACATTCTTTTTATTCCTTCCTTCTTTCTTTCTTTTCGCATTCTTTTTATTCCTTCCTTCCTTCTTTCTTTTTTCTTTCTTTTCACATTCTTTTTATTCCTCCCTTCCTTCTTTCTTTCTTTCTTTCTTTTCACATTCTTTTTATTCCTTCCTTCTTTCTTTCTTTCTTTTCACATTCTTTTTATTCCTTCCTTCTTTCTTTCTTTCTTTCTTTTCACATTCTTTTTATTCCTTCCTTCCTTCTTTCTTTCTTTCTTTCTTTTCACATTCTTTTTATTCCTTCCTTCTTTCTTTCTTTCTTTTCACATTCTTTTTATTCCTTCCTTCTTTCTTTCTCTCTTTCTTTTCACATTCTTTTTATTCCTTCCTTCTTTCTTTCTTTCTTTCTTTTCACATTCTTTTTATTCCTTCCTTTCTTCTTTCTTTCTTTCTTACTTTTCACATTCTTTTTATTCCTTTCTTCCTTCTTTCTTTCTTTCTTTCTTTTCACATTCTTTTATTCCTTCCTTCCTTCTTTCTTTCTTTCTTTCTTTTCACATTCTTTTTATTCCTTCCTTCTTTCTTTCTTTCTTTCTTTTCACATTTTTTTTATTCCTTCCTTCTTTCTTTCTTTCTTTCTTTCTTTCTTTTCAGATTCTTTTTATTCCTTCTTACTTTTTTCTTTCTTTTTAGATTCTTTTTCTACCTTACTTTTCTCTTTGATTTTTAGATTCTTTTTATTCATTATTGCTTTCTTCCTTTTTTTATAGACTATTTTTCTTACTTTTTAAAAAATTATTTTTATTTCTTCTTCCTTTTTTCTGATTCTTTTCCTTTCTTTCTTTCTTTCTTTCTGTCTTCTTTCTTTCTTTTGTTAGATTCTTTTTATTCCTTACTTTATTCATACACTATTGATGACGACGAAGATGTTGACGTTCCACACTACTTCAATAAAAGGTGAGGAAAGAAACTCCCATGAATACTGTAAAGATCCATAGCAGCAACTGGACATTGGAAACCTATTTCCCTGAAGATCACTGAAATTAAGCAGAATTGAGCAGAATTGAGCTTGCTCAATACTCAGATAAGTGATCGCAAGGGAATATCAGGTGCTGTAAGCTTCGCGACAGGGCTTACTAAGCCACCGTTGTATACACTCTCGCTACTTATACGAATAGAAAACCTCGAAAACGTCAAAAGATGAGGAAGAGAATGGAATAATCATATGAATCCGCCCAGTTGCAAGAGAATAATCTCATGTTCATTTTCAGTGCTCATTTAATTTTGGTTTTTGATGATTACTTTCCTGGGCGGAAAATTCACGCCGTGAAATATTCATTTCGTTCACGAATGATCAAGTTAATATTCTGACACTGAAATATATCGTGGGGGTAAAATCTTTCGGTGAGTGAGTGATTGAGAATTTTGTTTCAAATATGATATCAAGTTGCGAAGTCGCCTCGAAGTATGTTTTACTCTTCTTTTTAAATTACAAGTGCATATTGAAAAGTTCTCGTCCAAGCTGAATTCAAACTATCTAAATATCTATATATAAAATTCTGTGACTTCTGTTAGTCCGTCCGTCCGTTTGTTACACCTTCTAAAATTGCCATATATTGACAGATCAAATCCAGATTTTGGGGAGAAGTACAAACCGGTAAGTGGCTACAAAGTGCAGTTGGTTTTACTAGGGCGTGTAGTTTAGTACAGTAAATTTGCATTAAGTCTTTTGGAAAAATTGAAAGCTTTTTTTTTGTTATTTAAAGAAACGTAGAGTTTGTAATTATCGACAAAAAAGTTAGCGGTAGCTTCAACATTCCTAAATACTGTGAGAACCTCAACAGGTATCAACGTGTTTCCCTCCAGAATTCTATATGACATAATTTCATTTTATTTTCCTTGATTGCGTTCAGAACTTCTTAGCTATAGCATCGAAAAAATATCATACTATTAGGTTGGTGCAAAAATAATGTCGTTTTCTCACATATGTTACTTTTATATATGATTTCTGAATTAATTCATTGATATATATAGCCATGTTATATATCATTTTGAAGCGCGTTTTTAGCGCTATCGAATCGTGTTATTCGTTACCGTTCTCAATCTCTTCATTCATCTTTTTGCAGGCTTTTCGACAGCATGGACAAAATCAAATCCGCACGATTTTCTTGTTCCAGTTCAAACTAGGCCGAAAAGCTGCCGAGACAGCTCGTGATATCAATGATGCGTTTGGCCCAGGAACCACTAACGAACGTGTGGCACAACGGTGGTTCAAGAAATTTCGCAATGGTGACGAGAGCCTCGAAGATGAAGACGGTCGCGGCCGGCCGACTGCGGTTGATAACGAACATTTGAAAGCCTTAATTGAAGCCGATCCTCGCAAAACCACACAAGAAGTTGCTGTGAACTCGAGGTCGACCACTCAACAGTCGTTCGCCATTTAAAGCAAATAGGGAAGTCAAAGAAGTTGGATAAATGGGTACCGCATGAAATCGTCGTTTTGACCTGTCTTCAACGCTCCTTCTGCGCAACAAAAACGACCCATTTCTCGAGCGGATTGTGACGTGTGATGAGAAGTGGATCTTCTACGACAACCGGCGACGTTCGGCACAGTGGTTGGATGCCGGAGAAGCTCCACAACACTTCCCGAAGCCGAAATTGCACCAAAAAAAGGTAATGGGGACTGTTTGGTGGTCTGCGGCCGGTCTCATCCATCACAGCTTCTTGAATCCGGGCGAAACGATTACGGCGGAGAAGTACTGCCGACAAATTGACGAAATGCACCAGAATCTCCAACGTATGCGCCCGAGATTGGTCAATATGAAAGGACCAATTCTCCTCCATGACAACGCTCGTCCGCATGTTGCTCAACTGACCCTGCAGAAGCTGAACGAATTGGGCTACGAGACTCTGCCGCATCCGCCATATTCACCGGACCTCTCGCCCACCGATTATCACTTTTTCAAGCATCTGGACAACTTCCTGCGCGAAAAATGCTTCAAAAGCCGAGATGATGCCGAATCGGCCTTCAATGACTTCATCGCTTCCAGAACTCCGGATTTCTATGCTAATGGGATAAATAAACTTGTTTTTCGTTGGCAAAAATGTGTCGATTCTAATGGTTCTTATTTCGATTAATAAAGTTTATTATGAAAGGAGTTATGATCTTTTGAAGTTGAACGTCAAAAAACGACATTATTTTTGCACCAACCTAATATTAGGTGTTACTGGAACGTCCAATTATTCTCCTCAATAATGTTCATAAGTTCATTTGGATTTTACAAGTACTCGTTAGCTGTGTCGGCAAGAAAACATTTATGATTTTGAAGATATATTTACTGAAGACATCTTTTTCATGGAACCAATAGAAATGTTGATATTTTCAAAAGACTAAACGACGTAAATTCCGTATAACACAAATGTAAATATTAGAGTGTGCTTGGTCGAGGCGAGTTGAAGAAAAGTTTATTTGATTGAACTCAAGAATCGAAAAGATTACAAACTGAAATGATTAAACAAACGCTTTAGATTGGTGCATATTTTATCACCACTGAGACCGTCGTTCGTGCCGGTTGATTATTGAAAGGAATAAAATGGATATTTATTCCCTTGCTTGTTTAAAAATTTCTTCTCGAACTCCGTGCTGTTAAAGGCAATGATTAAATGAAGAAGTAGCTTAAAAGATGTTCGCTAATTGAATTCAAAATAAGTTACCTTCTATCTTTTAAGTATGACGATAAACTACATCCGGCAGCAAGGCCTCTGATCAGAAGGTGTTGAGGAGTGTGGAACCATCTTTTAATTGCTGTTGTTCCCATGTCCTCTCTGATTCGGGTTGGTAGAACCTGTTAAATTCCCAGCTATTGTGGAATAGCGAGCCCTAAACAAAAACAGAAGCCTATGAAAGTATAAAAATACATTTTTATGGTGAAGAAACCAGCAACGTATTTTTATATTAAAAAAATAGCCAGAATACATAAAGTGATATTAACAATACATTTGAAAAGCAAAATGACTAGTAATACACTATATTGCTTTTCACTTTCCGTAACATTAAAGGCCTGCGTTATAGCTTTTACGTGATTTTCAAGTTATTTTCAGTTTTTGTTTTCTACATTAAGACCAACTGACAGATTAGTAAGTGAATGCATAAACGGAGGTTAAGGAGAACATAACATAATACGGCAATTAATGTCGCGTGCATTTTTTTCTTTATTTAAATATAAAACAGAATTACCATAACGTTGGCGCATGTGCAGGAAAGGCAAAAACCGGAAAGCCCGCGCAAACCACACCGTTGACCTTATATCTACAGAGAGCAGGCCAAAAAAAAAAAAAAAAAAAAAAACTCTGATTGATTAACGCAAATCTCGATGCCATTATAAAAGTAAAATCTACCTCTTGATATAATAATTGTTTTTAAAAAGTACATTGTAGAGCAAATTATGTGGCCTGTCAACAGGTCGCGGGACCTGACAGAACGGATCTGATGTTGCAATACGTGAAATTTGTAACAAAGCCACAGTAACTTCACTAATGTCCTCTGCCGTTTCATTTTATAAATGAATTTCAAGAATAGCAAAATGACGAATAATACATTTTTTCTGTAGTTAAAGGCGTACAACTGCGTTTAAAATATTTAGATTTCAGCAATAAAGAATCCATATAGATTAATATGCCACTAAAAAAGGTCAGCCAACCAGCTTCTATGTCTCCAAACAAAAGCTTTTTTTTTCAAAGATTTAATAAAAACATTTTAGCTATTTACTAATTTATTATCGTGTAAACAGAAAACGTAAAATTTGAATTTAGAACAATTAGGACCGAAGTATTCGATCTGAAAAATGCACGCAATTTTCTTTATTCATTATAGAGAGAAATATTATACGGAGGATAAAATCCATGACAGAATTGATAAATATATTTTATTTCCCTTCAAAGATTGTAATAAGGCAGATATTCAGTATATCAAAGCAAGAAAATATCCATTTAAAGAAAGAAGTTGTGGATGTTTTAATTTTTCCTGTTGGCTTATAGTTATTTTGAAATATTGTTCTAGTGCATTGGTTCCCAAAACTTTTTTTTTCTCTGGGACGCATTTTTGGAAATGAATATTTGCTCGAGCGACACCAAATTTTATGTGGCAAAACGTCTATGAAAGAAGACATCGGCTGAGGAGAAGAAGGGAAATCCCGGTAAAAAGGCACAAGAAGCCCAAAGACATAAAAAAGTGCAAAGAGAATGTTAAAGAGAGATAACCACAGATTCAAAATCAGAACATTATCATTGCTAACTCTCTCCTCCAATTTGCGGACCCTAGTTACTATAGTCTTAATACTTGATATAAATGCAAAAGTATCGCAATGATAAAATCAGTCAATAATTATTTATGAAATTTGAACTCAATACATATTTATATATTTGGCAGCGAGACGATCTGCTGTTCTTCTTTCATGGTGATGATTTCTAGGGTCGACACTTTTAATATATTCATCTCCGAAATTTATTCTGAGTAAATTAGAAATCATACCAGGTTTGAAAAGCTTAACAAAATTTGGTACGGAGATCAAAACAATGTCGGTAGTAGACAAAGAAAAGAAAGAATAAAAACGCCTCCAGAAGCTAATGAAGAAAATGCACTAGATATTGCAAGAAATTGTAAGAAGAGAGAATGTAAGGTTGTCTGTAAAAGGAATAACCCAATATGCAAATTAAAAATTGGAGATACCAAAACAAAGCAAGTACAAAAATTTTATTTTCTGGGAAGGGCGGAAAATGCGACAGTCAAACCCGAGTGTGAATTAGGCTACCTTTCAAAGGCTGAGTAAATATTGAAACAGAAAAATCGTAAGAAACTAAGCAAAGAGTACTGAAATGTTACGTAATATCAGTCACAATGTAAAATATTATCACAGATGAAGAGGAGACTTGAAGAAACAGGAAGTTGGTTCCAAACAAGGATGCTAAGGATACCTGGGACGGAACAGGTGAGAAACGACGAAATCTTAGAGAAGATGCAAGCACAAAGCACACTGATACTTAAAATTAGAAAAAAAAACGACTGAAATGACTCGGGCACATAAGATGGAAGGGTGGCTTGGATTATTTGACACTCGCGGGTCATACTGAAGGCAAGAACGGACAGTGGAAATTATCGCATAGCCCCCCTCCCCAAGAGATCTTTTGTAAATAGATGGCGGAACAGAGTTTAGAAAAATAGCAAATAGACAAAATTTACTAACAGCTGTAAAGGAGAGGAAGTTGCAGAGAGCCATAATCGCCAATGTCCTGAAGGGACATGGCACATAGAATGAATGTTTTTCAATAATATTGCTAAGAATATTGGTAATAACCAAACCATGTTGATAAATCGTCAGGATCTATATCTATAATTCTCAAAAGTGTGTGAGCATGTATCTATGTGTGTGTGTGTGTGTGTGTGTGTGTGGGGGGGATCGGATGTTGTTAATGCGTTTCCACTGTTTTAATCCTATTTCGATGAATTTTGTTTTTTGTTTGATAGATAAATCTTCAGTGCCGGGTTTGAGTCCAAATTGGCTGGAAAAAAATTACTACCTTGAAGGTGAAAAAACTGATTTTGTACACTGTGCGCAAAAATCAAAGGCAAAATTTAATGTCTGTAAAAAAACAGCGTACAATCAATTTAGAGAGTTGAACTCTAACGCAAAAGATTATTAGAATTATAAAAAAACTAATTATATTATAAATAAAAATTATCGTATATTACAAGGTAACCAAAAAAGTTCTGTCCGTTTTTAAAGGAAAAAAAAAGAAAACGCTTCACAGTATGTCTAACTTATATTTAGTCTTCGAAGTAATCGCCATCGGCATCCAGCACCTTCTGCCAACGTGTCTCCAGCTGTTCAATGCCCTTGCGGTATAACTCGGGGGGTTTTGACGCAAAGAAGTCCGTGAGGGCTTTGCGAAAGTCTACTTCATTGGTGAAGGATTTCCCACGAAGATGATTATCCAGGGAGTGGAAGAGGTGGTAATCGGATGGCGCAAGGTCAGGTGAATAAGGTGGGTGGCACAAAGTTTCCCACACATGTTGCTCTATGGTATCCCTGACCACTAGTGCGACATGCGGTCTGGCGTTGTCATGGAGGAAAAGCACACCTTTGCGATTTACCAGTGCTGGCTCCTTCTGGCGCAATGCCTGTTGCACACGTTTCAATTGCTGCGAGTATAGGTCTCCAGTGACCGCTGGTCTCGTTGGTAGGAGTGCATAATGATCCACTTGACGACCTGCCCACCAGACACAAAGCATAATCTTGCGTGGGTGCTAAGCGGTCTTGCGGTGTGAGGGACAGCATCCTGAGGAGACAACCAATGTCTTGAACGCTTGGGAGTTTCGTACAGAACCCACTTTTCATCACTGGTAAGCACTCGATTAAATAAAGATGCGGTACGGTGGCGAGAAAGCAGCAATACGCAGGCTGCCACTCGTTGTCCCTTGTGGACCTCCAACAGCGTTTGCGGAACCCACTTGCTCAGTTTGTACGTCTTACCTAGGCGGTGCAGGTGAAGTCTAACTGTTTCATCGGAAACGTTAAACTGTCTTGCAAGTTCACCACACGTTAGACTACTGTCCTCTTCTATGGGCACCTTCAGGACTCCGTCATTCAAGACCTGTGGTCTTCCACTGCTAGGCTCATCATGGAGAGACAAATCACCCGACTTGAATTTTCGAAACCAACGCCTTGCAGTACGTTCATCCACAGCACTATCCCCAAACGCTTGACATATGCGGCGACTTGATGCAGCTGCTGATAAGCCCACTTTGAAGTCGTAAAGCAAACAGCCCCGAACGAGATCTCTAGACACTTCCATCCTTCTCACAGCTGTCCGGCTTATAACTGATGGCCGGGCACGGTGCACGTGTTTTTTTATAGCGTCTGATATTCCTACTTCCGTCTGTCCGAATTTGAAAACAATTGCTACACACATTTCGTATATATTTCAAATTCATTCAATGACTAATCAAAAAACGGACAGAACTTTTTTGGTTACCTTGTATTATTATGACAGTTCATGGAAGAGGTTCCTTCCTTGCATGATTGAGAACGCAAAAACGGCCTTTTTCAGGGTCACCCCCACATTCAAATTGTTAACCCCCATTTAGGGATGTGTCTCATTTGCACGAAATTGTTACTAATATTGATTTTCAGTTGGGCTTAAACTTAAACTGCTCCAACTGAACGGCAAAAATTCCCAGTAATGAAACACCCAGGCGAAGTCGGGTTATACTGCTAGCATATTTATATGATAAATACACCAGGTAAATTTCCACTTATATTATCTCTTTTCATTAGAAAGATTTTGAGTAATTATTTGATGCTGTGAGATTTGAAGATACTTCTTCATTGTCAAATTAAACATATATTATAGTATAATTATTCCTATACGCGTTTCTGTAGCTTCATATTTGTAAACACTAATAATTATTTATGACTATTTATACAGGGACACATGTATGCAATTACAAGTAATCCATAATAATATTTTGAAATCATATTTAGTTTTGGCATATGAAGTTTTAAAACTTACTAAATCTTTGATTGTCTTGCAATCATTCCACCTCACCTGGTATCCTATTACGCTGAGACTACGTGTCGCACCAAACCATTTTGGAATCACTGAACTCACAACTCTTTTGGGCCACTGGAAAATAAGAAAACTTCAGGCAAAGTCAGTGCAAAACGTCGTGAATATGACAACAAAAATGAAGATAACAGTCTGAATAATGTAAACAGTGTAAATAGTTACAATATCTCATTTCAGAAATATAGACAGATCCTGAAGTAGGCCGGAGCGCCGTGAATATGATAATAAAGATGAGGACAGCAGCCCGAACAATGTAAACAGTGTAAATAATTACAATAACTCATTTCAGAAATATAGATAGATCCTGAAGTAGATCGGACCGTACAACGGCCGAAACATCGTGAATATGAAAATAAAGATGAGGACAGCAGTTCGAACAATGTGTATAGTGTAAATAGTTACAATACCTGATTTTAGAAATATTGACACATCCTGAAGAAGCCCGGAGCGTACATCGACCGAAACAATTGAAATCCAGCATCTCAGAAAAATAGATATTTTGTATTTATTTAAAGAAATCGCTGTTAGTTTGCATAATAAAATCCTTAAAATAAATATTGATTTTTAAAAATAAGCAATATATATTATACGCTAAAACTCACACGATATCTTCATAAGTAAATATATCCTGAAAGTTTTTAAAATTTTGTTTGGTTAAAAGCTATTTGATTGACAAAAATTGACTTTCATTATCAAATTTTATATAATGTATAGCATTCATTTGTCCTTCATTGTCGAAATGTTTCCATTCATTTTTCAATATCCCGAAATCGAGATGTTAATAAATAATTTGATTAATACGCCAATTGTTCTACAACAGTCGTGGAATTTTCGTAGATATCTGTCGAAGCAATTTTTCAGACGTTCAGCCGAATTTGGAATGGCAACAACGTGAAGATTCATTAGAATAAATCTCCCTGGAAATTGGCCAAGTCATTAGCCGAATAGCTTTTCAAGAGATGAGGAAGAGAATGCAATAATCGTATGAATCCGCTCAGTTGCAAAAGAATAATGTCATGTTCATTTTCAGCGCTTATTTACTTTTGGTTTTTGATGATTACTTTCTTGGGCGGAAAATTCACGTCGTGAAATATTCATTTCGTTCACGAATGATCAACTTAATATTCTGACACTGAAACATCTTTTATTTATCACGTTGTAGTCATTGTCAACAAACAAAAGAAAATCTGTTGGACAGCAGTGTTCCCTCTTGCAGAAGAACATCGAGGAAATATAAAATGAAAAAAAAAGCATTAATATTTGGATCTTGGTACAACAGCGTTAAAAAAAACATCGCGTACGACACTGATTTTATTAACCATAATTACTGGTTAGCTTGGATTGGCCGAATGATGGATTCGTTTTTTACGGTTTATCAACCTTTTGAAAGTTATTTAAAGCCAGAAATTATTTTTATTTTGTAAAACTATTTTTGTGATATTAAGGATTTTACGAATTAACTGATACCCGGGGGAAAAGTTTGATTAAATTAATTCCCAAAGGTAGTTGCGCGTAAGAGAATATATTGAAACCGGATTGGAACAGGAACTAGTCTCTCCGATTTCCAATTCCAAAGCGTTACCACTTACTCCACCTGTACATCCAAGCTTATATCACCTAGTATCCCCTAGTAGTTATCCGTCTAGGTATTGACCAGACTCGACGTTGCTTAACATCAGTGATCGCATGAGAACTTAGTTCCCGTGGTAATTTCAAAAGTGTCATACACTAGGAGAAGCAATTAAAATCATTACGACTTTGCTAATAATAAGAAAAGTCTTGTAATATTGCTTTCATTTGATCGAGAGTGGCGAGATTAAGGAGAGCGATATAAATACACTTTCAATCTATTTTATTCTCCTTATTCGAAAATTAACCCAGTGACAATCAATAAAAAATAATAATACTGTGAAAATATTTTGATGGACCTGTTCTTGTTGGATTTTTGTTTTTCTTTGTCTTCATGGCAACAGACTGGTAATTTACGGATGTGTATCTTTCTCACAAACTGGCAATATTTTGCTAGATTGTGTTGGATGTTCCCTTGCCGGACGATGCTTTATGTTAAGTAAACTCCAAAACCGCTGAATGTCCTGCCATGCGTCATGTGATATGTGTTTAAAAGCACTATTTGGGCTCGTTTAGTCAGGGAATCCTACGTAAACGAGAGGGCAAGGCAAGTCAGATTTAATAACGGTTTTCCCCTACAGGTTTGAATGCTGCCGCGGGCCGCATATTTTTCTAACAAGATTTCTCGAATATTCAGGCCAGTAGATGTAAATAAATATACTGTTTAATAAGGAAACAGGCCATCTACTCAAATATATGTATCCATTAGAAATAACCTTTAAACATATATACATACATACATACACACACATATATATATATATATATACTACAGTTCAAAAGCTCGATGCTACGCCCAGAATTGGCATGGTGTGAACTTGACGGAAGAGTGAAAAGAAATAAAATAAAAAGAGCTCTTAGAGTCATTGAAAAAAAGAATGGAATGATTTATCAAACTTATACTTTAAAAAACTTTTGTAACGAATATTAAAACATTGTGCTGCAGTAATCAAGACGAAAGGAGGATATTTTGACAAGAGGAAAATTTAATCGTATAACGCATTTTTCTTTTTGTCATAATAAAACTTCTAATAAAAAATCATGTCTCACTTTTTTTTAACCATGTATAATAATTTTCTCTTCTTTAAAATACAATGCAACTATTTTAGGAGCCAATTTAAAAAACAAATATCAAGTGCTAGCGTCAAACTTTTGAACTGCAGTGTATATAATCCATTTTGTAATCCTACAATACGGGCAGGCACTGGTGCAGATGTAGATGAAACAAGTGGCCAGAGAGACATCCTCTCTGGCTGAGACCCAGGGGGTGATAAGTTGGGTTAGTTGGTTTGATTTATGATGCCTACTTGTCCTCAGAGTCTCGGGACGTTTTTCGGACAAGTGGTTTTGTTTTTCTTTCATTTTAACCTGAAGACACCAAAGAGAGCATAATCTTCTCTAGCGAAACGCGTTGTTAACAAAATGTTCCACTTTATCTCATCAGTTTTGCTTAGGGTACTATTACTTCCTAGAAACACACATATTTACAGATGCAAACTCCTAGCACCCTGTCCCAGGGGGATGCATATAATGAGGGGAGAGTTCCATACAATTTATAAACTGTTTGATTAATCCCAGTTAGTAAGTAATCAACTAACAGAAAATTTAAAGATGAGTACGATTCAGTTATTTTCCATTCACGCTGGTTGCGTTTCATTCATTTTGTTGCGTTGATTACCACTACAACCGTGTTTTTTTTCTCAAAGCAAGCGACATATGTACAGAAACTTGTATGATTTTATATTTTGCTATCAGCATGGCCCGGCGTTGCCCGTGCTTGATTCAAAAATCGAACGACTCATACAGCAAGCGCTATCACTTGACTTAAAATATCTTTCCCCTTCCTTGCCTTTAAAGGAGTGACCTTTGCAGTGCTGATGTTGCTACATGCCTTACCTCTTACCTATCTCACGCTGCGAATTTTTTCTAAGCTCTATACTAAACATTAAATCTGTTACGAAAAAAGAACTAAACAAAATGAACACAAAACGATCAGCTTTAAAAATGACTCGTAACTGGAAAAACCGAATGAAAAAAGAATGTTAACAACAAATGCTTTTTCACACCCAACCTAGTTCTGCGGAATCAGAATCAACGTTGAGTTTAAGCAAGCGAATGAGCCAATTGGAGTAAAGTGCCATGCAGATTAAAATTTTTCCCACTTGTGACGAATGCAGCTATCGATTTTTTTGCATGCTGACATTCGTGTCAGTCAGCTGTTGGCTCTCACGCTGGCCAATAGAATCTTCCTGTCTATTCGTGGCAGCTAGCTATAGGCTCTCGCTCTGGCCAGTAGAACATGGCCACAAACTACATGAAAACTACCGTAGAAGCATGAAAAAATCGATTATTTCCACTATCGATGGGAGTTAGGAACTGCAAAGTCGGTCTTGGACTTTCCAATAAGTTGTAGCATGTGCATGTAAATTGTTGGTGCAAATCCGTCGAAGATTGCGGCCGTGCATTCGTTACACACACACACACACACACACACACACACACATACACACACACACACGCACTCACACACATCCTGCCTTTTATTGATAGAGATAATTGTATGTAATTTTTATAGACACACATTCTGTCGAAATATTGTTGAACAATGTGTTTTTCTTTTTCTCTTCTTAAATCGTGCTCTTTTCTAACTATTAGAAATTATTAGAAAAGTTGCGTCAACCATTTTGTTTATTATAATTATTATTATTATTATCATCATCATCATCATCATCATCTTTATATTTCGATTTTTGCTATGGTCACACTATCTACCAAGTCTTCGGGTAGACCTGAAACAGGTAGTGGTGTCTTCATTTCATGCTTCGTTATTCCAACCCCCATAACATCACTAGTGTTACAAGAACAAAGTTCTTCTTAGTATGTTGGCTTTACTTATCAAGACAATTTTGGGATTTATCTTAAGCTGGGATATTGAGTTTCTTCAATGTGCTGTTGTGTTCCTTTTTTATCATTCCAAGCGCACTAACTATGACTGGTATTATTCTTGTTTTCAATTTCCACATTATTTCTATTTCGATTTCCTGGTTTTTATACTTCGACAGTTTTTCAAATTTATTGGTTACAGTCCTGCTGGGCAAGCCATATCAACTAGTAGTCCGGTTTTTCTTTTCGGTTTTTGACAATTATGTCCGGCCTATTTGCTTCAATCTTTCTGTCTGTAAAGATGGTGTAATCCCATATATGTGATGTATCCAATTTCTGTAACCGGTGTTGTGTGATATTCATACCAGTGTTTGTTAACATCTTGTCCTGTGTAAATATTGTCACACTCTATCGTGACAATTTTTATATTCATTTTACGCAAGTAGGGAACATCCTGAGATTAGAGGATCTATGGTTTCCTGATATTTGTCAACTGCATTCTGCGTAAGCTGCATTTTGGATCCATACAATTATGTATGGCATCTGCCTAAATGTTTCTAGGGAAAAGACTCTCTTCTTCCGCTGCCAGAAGAAAGCCTTCCGTTTGACCCTTTAATCCAGATGCTCGTAACCATCGATGGGTGTTAACGGGAGTGTCAACATCGGCTTTATTAGCACGTTCTGAATATTAGCCATGAAGAGGTTTGTTTTGCCAGCGTTTTTTCAGCTGTTCAAGAGCTTTATCCTTGGTTTTCTTCTTCATATTTCTTTTGGCTGTAACTGTTGGTTCTTAGGTTCTGTTTTGGTTTTCTACAGAATCTACTAAATCTAAATCTCGTTTGTATTTAGAAACTTCTTTCATTATTGAATATTTTTCTGTCTCTTTTCGTTTCGTTTCACCAATTGTCTCATCCAGTTTTTTGTTTTTCCCTGTATGAGAGTTAACCAATAGTGGTTGTCTTGTATGAAAATTCTAGCTGAATATGACTTCCACCTTCTTTAAGAGCTATGTATAGACGGTCTACATCATCCTTTGGATGAGGCATGAAGTGTTTAGAAAGACGCTTGGAATCCATTCGTCTGATATCATTTAGAGTTCAGTTCAAGATGTTGCATCCATATTAAACCACTGGGATGACAAGGCTATTAATGGCCATGATTCGGTTCTGGGAATTCAATTCGGTTCTTAATATCAGTCGCACTCTTCATTTCTTATGGTGAATTCTTTCAATCTCATTTACACCGAGCTACTTATAAGCTACTTCTTGCTCTAACTCTTTGATTGTTACCCTAGGGTCTAAGCCAGTGGTTCCCAACCTTTTTTACATGGCGGCACACTAATGAGTTCTTTACATTTTCGCGGCCCACCTATCACAAAAAATAAATATTTTCCACTCATAAAGCCTTTTTGCAATAAAATAATAAAAAACAAAGAATATTATATGAGAAGAATTTTTATTCACATAAATCGACATATCCTGTATTCAATATCGGGTATAAAATAATAATGGTGAATGTCAATTGGACAGTTGTGCATAAAGTTAGATTAGCCTGAAATTGAAAAGATTAAAAGTAGTTAGGAAAAGGTAACAAAATGTTTGGGAGTTAGGAGCATTACGTAAAACCTCACAGTACAGTTCTGTGTTCCAACTTTTTGTCTTACAACCTGTGTATTTAGGAATCGTTTTGGTATCGAAATCGGGTCTGAATTATTCAGCTCCGATGCCGATTCCCGATACTTTGAAAAACTCCTGATATTCCGATTAATCGTCCCGTGACAAATATAAACCATAATAACGCTTACCAATTAGTATGCGCGAAACGTTTACATTCCAGAAATTCGGCGATTTTGAATTGACCGGTGTCATCATGATTAAGAAATTGAATGTCTTTATGAAACAAAATGAAATTAAATGGCTTCTAGGTATTATCTCTTCGCGGCACACCAGTAATCATTCCACGGCACACTAATGTGCCGCGGCACAGTGGTTGCGAACCACTGGGCTAAGCGAATAGAGGAGGTTTGTTGTAGTGGTATTATTATTATTATTATTATTATTATTATTATTATTATTATTATTATTATTATTATTTCTTCCTTTCATTTTTCTTGTATACAGATTTCCTTCCGGGTCCCAAGCAGAGACCTAAGGTCAGAAATAGTTTCATGACATTTTCCACTGAACTTTTTTGTAAAAAAAACAACAACAAAAAACAAAATAACAGAAAATGTAATATCACATACATTTTACATAGGTAAATCTCTTTGTAATGTGTGAGCTGTACTTGTGAGTACATTTTTGCATTTCTGTTATAAACTAAGAAGTGTTACTGAATGAGGAATAAACAAAACGGAGGTTGGAAATGAAATGGTAATCTTTATAACATCAACAAAATACAATACACGCCAGCGGCGTGAAGTAGGTAAACCACTGCTAGTGGTGGACGACTTAGGCAGCTTATGTCCAACGTATTTATGAGGATTGGGACACACCCATTAGTTTTCATATGTACGGTATATAACAATCACTTTCAGTCATGTGCTAAGAGGAATCACTTTAATGAATCTATCGGAACCTTTTCCAACAAATCCGAGTGCTCTAACTACAACTGGAATTACTGATGCCCTCATGTGCCACATATTTTTAGATTCCCATTTCATGATCATTTTATTTTGATAGCCTTTTTAAAATCTTCAAAGGTACATTACAATCTGCAGGCACTGCCATGTTAATAAGAAAGCACCTTTTCTTTTGTTGTCTCTGAACACTCTGTCTGGGCAATTAGATTTGATTGTTCTGTCTGTGTGTATTGTAAAGTCCAACAGAATTGTCACCTGTCCTATCATTTTATCCGGGTTTGGGTGATGTTCCTAAAGATTTGACCAGTCCAAACCTCAGTGTTCCTGAGTTCGGCGCGGAAGTTGAAGATCTTGCTGAGAGATCACATGTGGCAGCATATAGTAGCACAGAGAGGAGCGGTGCGAATACAACTGGGTCGATGCCAATGATGATTGGCTATAGATCGAGGTCGTCCGCCACGTGCACCGGCTTGGCCTTCGATCACTTGCGGTTTCCTTCTCGTAAAATAAATTTATTTCTTCTTCTTCTTCTTCTTCTTCTTCTTCTTCTTCTTCTTCTTCTTCTTCTTCTTCTTCATTTCTTCTTCTTCTTCTTCTTCTTCTTCTTCTTCTTCTTCTTCTTATTCTTCTTATTCTTAAAATTCTTATTATTCTTATTCTTATTCTTATTCTTCTTATTCTTATTCTTATTCTTCTTATTCTTCTTATTCTTCTTATTCTTATTCTTATTATTATTAGAACCTCCCAATTTATGTAACTGGGTCGTCTTACTGTATTTCCAATCTAGAACATTGTTCTTGTTATTCTCACATTCTTCATCAATGATGTGGTTATTTTTTTAAAGATAAATGATAAGAAAACTCTGAAACTAAATTCATCCTTTTCCCAAGTTTTTGAGCAACAAACTTAATGTTTCATATTTTTGTCAGACCGGTATTACTTTGAGCACCCGTATTCATTTCGCAGAAGAATTGACTGTCGAAAAGGTAATTGGGAGATTCTAGAACGAAATTAATATTTTACTGCGTGAATTCTGCAGAAAAAATAATTCAAATTCTACAACAGAAATCAAAACCTAAAAAGAAACGAACGAAAGTAATTCCTATTTGACTCAGATCTTTTCCGTTATATCTGATTAATCATAATTATTCACAGACCAAAGATGTTCTGCCGTTCTAGGTAGATGAAGATTATCGTAAAGAAAGCTGAAGAGATAATCTCTCATAATCCAGGTGTTTATTTTATATATAATAGGAAACACTGATCGATTGGAAATATCAGATAATATTTCATCGGTAATAGAAATTTATATACATTATCTTATGCGCAGGAGAATTTAGTCTGAGCCATTTCCCATATTGAAGATAATATCTTAGTTAATTATTGGCGGATGTGTGAGAATCTGATCCGTTAGAGAAATCCATCTGTGTACGCTACGAAGAACTATTGGAACTGCTAAGTAGACTTGACATATTTGGAAAGGATTTTAGAATCACCCAGAATATATAATGGTAGCAAACCGCCTGCATCTGGATAGAAAATGAGTTCAGTAATGATTCCAAAACAGAATGGGGTTTAAGACAAGAATGTGTCTTCTCACCGGACTTATTCAACCTTTACAGTGAGACGATTCTCTGAGAATTAGATGTCCTACGAGGAACCATTATTGGTGGCCAAAAGATAGATAACATTATATGTAGATGACACCTGTGTTGGTAGCAGACAGAGAAGTTACACTACAATAAATCCGACAGAATGTAAAGAAGGAGAAGCGAGATAAAAGGACTAAGCATCAATACCAAGAATTTGGAATGCATGTTTGTTAGAAAAAGAAACAGCCCAACATGCGAACTACAAATAGGGGTGTTTTAACAGAGGACGAAAAATGCGCTACGGAAATCCGAAAGCGCATTGTGATAGCGAAAGATGTCTTCCAAAAGCTAAGCAAAGTATTAAGAAACAGAAAATTTCGCTTGCAATAATGAAAAGAATACTGAACCATTATGTTATATTAATCTTCCTAGACGACAGTGTAGAAGACACGAAGCAACAGAATGTGATTCTACAGAAAGATGCTAAGAATACCATGGAATGAACACGTGAGCAAGGATAAAGTTTTAGAGAAAGTGTAAACAAAATGGACACTTATACTTAACATCAGGAAGAGACTATTGAACGCTTTCGTGCACATAATGAGGAAAAAGGGCTTGGAAGATATAATATTCACAGGACAGATTGGAATAAAACAACGCAACGTACCTGGCGAGCTTGAGTAAATAAATGGAGGAGCACGGTTTAGGAGAGATAGCGAAAAGATAAGATTTACTAAGAGCTACAACGGGCAGACAATTGTCGAGAGCTATGAACGCCAGCGTCGTGAAGAGACACGCCACTTAGTCGCTATTCAACGATGGCAAGCCACACCGTCTCTGGGTAATATATTTTCGCTAAAAGGTTAATACGGATTGTAATGCAATTTATATGCAAGGTAAAAATCAGAACATGTCTGACCTAGGTAGAAAAGAAAGAATGAAAGTGGCAGTATGAAGTCTTTCATTTCCCACAAGAGGCGAGGAAATGTCTTTCGTAGAAAATTTAAGGTAACTCAATTTTAAATCGCAACGGATTCCATAAATAATACACAGAAGCAACTACTAAATCTCATGTCATGAAAGCATTGTGCCTCCGAGATCCACATTATCCCTGCAGGTCTTACGGTCTTGACAGAGCGTCTGAACATCCTTCAGCACCAAATTAATCTGCTGGAGGTCCTGCTGGAGGTCCTGCTGGAGGACGTCCCCAGCGGCTGTGCGGTCTGCTGCGAGATTGTCGCCGGTTTGTAGATTTGGGGTCGAACTGGTAGATGATTTGGAAGGGTGGTCGTCGCAGGACGTATCCGAGCCAGAGAGTACGGTGCTGAGAGACGGTGCGCAGGACGACGGAACTACGCATTAGACACAAGATTTGACCAATCCAACCCTCGGTGTTCCTGAGTTCGGTGCGGAAGTTGAGGATCTTGCTGAGAGGTCACATGTGGCAGCATATAGTAGCACAGAGAGGACGGGTGCGAACACAACTGGGTCGATGCCAATGATGATTGGCTATAGATCGAGGTCGTCCGCCACGTGCACCAGCTTGGTCTTCGATGAGTTGTAGAGAAACCCAAGCATTTTTGTCTCCTTGTTGAACCCGCGAATTACCCCTTCTACAAGTCCAGCGAGAAGCAGATCAGCATCGTGCCGTCGGTGTAGTTCAGGTCTGTTTGGGCGTAGTCGCCGAGCTGAACATCAGGGAAGAGGTCACACACTACATCCATGTTATATATATATATATATATATATATATATATATATATATGAAGAAATATAGTCTTAAGATGTGCTATATATTTATTGGATAAAGAGCTCAATATCAGAGATAAAGCGTATGTAAATATAAAAGTGAACATTGAAGTCAACACTCAGAGGCGGCAGGCTGTTTCCTGCTAGAAGCAATCGTCAGACCGCGAGTGCTGTTTTTTTTCGATTATTTATATATATGGGTTAGTGGTGCATTATGGGTAGCCCATTATTGCGGTTATTTTGGCGGGAGTGGTTTATTTATTTGTTTGGGTTCATTTATTTTACTTGTTTTATTTATTTTTATATATTTATTTATTCTTTTCAGGTTTTGATGTTTTATTAACGTGGTAAAAGTTTTTTGAGATTAATTTAGGCCAATTATTTAATAGTTTGTCTTTGTCTGGGAAGATAATTAAAGTCCAGTTTTTGGATTGATTGTTGTAGTCTAATTTAACTGTTATTTCTGACCCGTATATATATATTCAACATCATCACTTGATAAGACACCAGAAGTGTTGAAACAAAATGTCTATTTTTGTAGTGATTTTATAACATATTTATGTTATAATATATAAATAATTATATATATATATATATATATATATATATATATATATATATATAGTCTAAAATAAAAAAAACAACACTCACGGACTGACGATTGCGCCTAGCATGAAACATCTTGTCGCCACTGACTGTTTTTAGTTCAATGTTCACTTTTATATATATATATATATATATATATATATATATATATATATATATATATATATATTAAAATGGATTTTTTATTAATCTGACAGATTTTTATCCGTCTAAAGGTTATATTTAGTGGATACTCGCATTAGAGTAGACGATCCATTTATTTCTTAAACATTATATTTATTTAATTTCGTCTACTGTCCAGAAAATTCAAGGAATCTTATTACAGAAGAATTTGCGCTCTCCGGCAAATTTTCTTTAATAAGATTCCTTTAATATTTTTACTTAATATGATTTCAATAATATACTTTAATAACTTTTCGAACATTCAGAGCGGTAGACAAAATTAAATAAATTGACTGTTTAATAAATAAACGAAGCATCTACTCATATACAAGTATCAACTAAAAATAACATTTAAAGTGATATATATATATATATATATATATATATATATATATATATGTATGTATGTATGTATATATATATATATATATATATATATATATATATATATATATATATATATATATATATATGTATATCTATATATATATCCAAGTATAGGATGGTTGTATATGGAATAAATTCCAATGACTAAAAAATACTCTTCTTAAAAGAGTGCTCAATACAGAGTAGAGCAAATATAATTTATTCGAAAATTATAACATAATTATGTTATAAAATCACTACAAAAATAGCCAATTTGTTTCAACACTTCTGGTGTCTTATCAAGTGATGATGTTGAATGTAGATTCTACACCGTTTTGAGCAACGTCTGTGACCATAAGAGCGCCATGACGCAATTCTTCAGCTAGAAATTTTCAAACTGAGAATGCCATAGCTGGAACGTTGTTACCAAAAGGACACACGTGTTTAGGATCCGAAAAGGAGAGATGATATATCAGGTAGAAGGAATGCAGAAAATCTTGAAGAATGTGATACCCAGAGGCAGAAATGGGGAGAGAGAAACAGCGGATACCGAAACCTGAATAGGGAGTGCTGGTAAAGTAATATACATCTACGAATGTTTAGATCACCACGTTCCGTAAGGACATAGAAGATAGGAGGAGTCTCGAAATGTCTACAGGTCTAGCCTGGGAGTTTATATATATATACTAGCAGCCATACCCAAATGGTCGATCTGAAAAAGCGTTCAATTAGAATCGAGCAAAAACAGCATCATTTTTAGATATAACAGAGTCTATCTTCAATTACTTCAAGGTACTTACATTAAAAACATTTTGAATTAATGTAGTTAATGATATAACTGAAGTAGTCCGTATTTATTCAATCGAAGTTACCCGAGGACACGAAGGTGTAAAACATGAAGACCCACTTCAGACTACAATTATTTTGGAGTTTTTGAAATTCAATTTGACAGTGTGCTACCAGGGATATAACAGAGGATACATTTTTAAAACAATTGTTAAGTTTGATGGAAATTTGGTTGAAAGATCAAAGAAAATAAGAAAGAAAACAGGAAAAAACCGCCATTTTCGCTATTTACGTGGGTTTTCACTATATGGGCGGACTCAGATATCAAGTTAAATGACAGTTAAACTTATTGTTGGCTACAACTGAGTGAAGTTTGTATTAGGTTGCTTGAAAATTGAAGGAGTTTTAGTTTAAAATTTGTATTGAAATCGATTTTTCGTTTTTCGCGGTTTATCGCTAAACGCAAAGGCCTAGAAAGAAAAATGACGTATTGTTGAGCTCGTCATGATGTAAGTAACCTACATACCGAGCTTGAACAAAATCGGAGAAGAAAAATCTAAATTTATAGATTTGTCATCGGTTTTATCGATTATTAATTTTTTGAAAAATCATCCCTTACATTGTACAAATTTAGTCAAAATCAGTTGGATGGATCTTGACTGAAAAGGTATCACACAGACATACAGACAGGTACACACACATACATATATAATCTGTTTTATATATATTGATTTAACAAATAAAGTATATATATATATATATATATATATATATATATTATAAATTTGCTAATTAAAAAATATAGTTCGATGGCTACACAGCTATATATATATATATATATATATATATATATATATATATATATATATATATATATATATATATATATTCAAACCTAATGAGCCAGACGCACCTACCAAGGTTTCACTTAGGCAGATCGTCAGGGCCGGCTAATATATATATATATATATATATATATATATATATATATATATATATATATATATATATATATATATAGTAAAATAATTATATCCAATTCTAATACTTTTTTATAAAATCATAAAAAAAAATAAAATTCAGTTCATAAAACATTTTCTATAAAACTTTTTCACCTTGAGTGAAAACTAAGACAAGAGCACGACGGTGACCGGTGGAGAAAACTTTTTCTTCCGGTAATGACTGTAGGTATAAGGATATTTGGCACTGTATTTGACTCATCACAGTCCGAATAATAGACCATCTGCAGGTTGGCACTCATCAGCCTCCATAGGATTCCACTCTAGATTCTGTACCTGTCAAATGATTCACAGATGTAGACGCAGAGATAAGTTAGAGAAATGAATAATAACTCTACTTCTTCAGACTGCCATTTCGAAGCGATATTGAGCAAGAACATAATGAAAATTTGAATGCTGACAGGTCAACAGCAAAACAGTCATCTCCCTCGACGCACGGACGCTCATCAAAGATGTCTGCGAGTTTGACATGAGCAACAGACTTTAAATTTGGCCAATGTTAAAAACAATTTGGGAAGAATTATTGGCATACACCAAGATATATTTCGATCCAGTGGTCTTCCTGAAAATATCTATCTATCTATCTATCTATCTATCTATCTATCTATCTATCTATCTATCTATCTATCTATCTATCTATCTCAGTCAGTATCTATCTATCTATCTATCTATCTATCTATCTATCTATCTATCTATCTCAGCCAGTATCTATCTATCTATCTATCTATCTATCTATCTATCTATCTATCTATCTATCTATCTATCTATCTCAGTCAGTATCTATCTATCTATCTATCTCACTCTGTCCATTATCTATCTATCTATCTATCTATCTATCTATCTATCTATCTCAGTCAGTATCTATCTATCTATCTATCTATCTCACTCTGTCCATTATCTATCTATCTATCTATCTATCTATCTATCTATCTATCTATCTAGTGGGATACCTAGGACACTTATTGATTGCTGATTTATGCTTACCTTGATTTATCTACGCTATTCTATATTTACGGATATTAAAATGAAACTATTCATAGGTACAAACACAATATTTCACCATAAATAAATTCATATATATATATATATATATATATATATATATATATATATATATATATATATATATATATATATATATATATTACGGACGTGTCGTCTAGGTATGTAGTGCCTATACTGAATAAAACAGAACATCAAATAGATTTTTCTTCTGTGGCACACTATGTACATCATTACAACAAAATTATGACAGTTACTCTGATTATTAAGCATAAAATTTTATTTTCTTATAGATTTACTACATAGATGCCACAGACTGCCTTTCCTGAGTAATTACTGCCGGTATGTACCTCTCTCTCACTCTCTACTTCTCTTTCTTATTTTCTCTCTCTCCCTCTCTCTGTATATATATATATATATATATATATATATATATATATATATATATATATATATATATATATATATATATATATATATTGTGCGTATTTAGGTACCATTTTATCATTTATGCATGTTTCATTAAATAATATGGACATGTTTTGTCCATTTATTTTAAGTAAGTTCCTTTCATATCTTCTGATCACCTTAATAACAACATTATCATTAAAATACGAAAGAAAATCACCATATTGATACATGTTCTTTTAATCCTAACTAAGCTTTCGGCTTACATAAGCCATTACCAAAGATGACAATTACATTACAATATATTAAACAATACACGGACAAAACAATAATGATAGTCTGTTTTCGTTTGCATGGAGTATTTCGAAGCAAATTCGTGTATACGAGATGCTGGAAGCGACAATCTCACAGCGTCCCATGACATCACACATGACCACGCGAGAGTGGAAACGAGAAGTGTTAAATATAGGAAGTTGTTGGCATAATCTAATGGCTTCTGTTATCAATTATATGCATTTCACGACGCTTGACTGTACATTTGAATGATAAGTCTAAAACAGCTGAAACCTAACCTGAACAAAATAAACTATGAAAAATCTACAAATATACATATAATTGATAACAGAAGGCATAACTGTATGTTATTAAGCTCATCAGACTATATGAAAGGTATTTGATTAAAAAGGATACACAAAACTTGCCGATATTATTTAATGAAATATATGATGGACTCTCCCGTCGAACTCGACGTATGAGGGTCAGACAGATCAGGTCCCAGAAACTGAAACCGACACCCACACAGGATTTGATTATAGTGGTGAAGGCTTTGTGCAGAGCCATCCACACTTTTTGGAGGGACGAATACAGGGACCTGGTGCAACGGATGCCACAAGGTCCCCAAACGAATTCAGAGATGCCCTTCTCCTAGACCAGTTGGCTATAGAAACCAGTCTATCCTGCTATTTACCCATAGATGGAGGGAGAAGAAGAGGATTCACACCTTTCCCAATGGTATTAGCACGTAAGTGAATGTAATGGATTCGACTGGAATTCGAACTCGGCTCTCCGATTCCTCAATCCAAGCCGTTATCCATTACTCCACCGTGATTTAGGCAAATCATTATATTAACTCATCGAGTCTAGAAGAATTCTTAACAGAATACAGAAAGCACTGGACGGCCGTTTCGACCGAGATTCGAACCCGGACTGTTTCGATATAATGGAAGCGTCATGTCCACTTACCAACGGCCCTCGGTGGTGAAGAAGAATTGAATAGACTCGATATAGCGCCGCTACTCTCAAATTCCGTAGTGATAATCCTGCCAGCACTAATAACCCAACTGATTATGCCCCACGAGCCACGCCTTTCGTTTGCTCCGAACAACACCATCACAGAGCGTTAGCTGGGTCAAGCAAGGATATAGAAGTATTAGAATTTTGGGGATTTAGGCAAATTATTATATTAATTCATCGAGTCTAGAAGAATTCTAAACAGAATATATATATATATATATATATATATATATATATATATATATATATATATATGTGTGTGTGTGTGTGTGTGTGTGTGTGTGTGTGTGTGTGTGTGTGTGTGTGTGTGTGTGTGTGATGAATTATACAGTGTAGACAAAAAATAACAGGGTACAATCTCATATAATCACCATTACATTTTATTCAATTCTGTACTCCGTCATTTGAATGTCTGTCGATATATCTACGCGCCCCTAATGAATAATGTTGATTTTACATTGTCATTGATAAAGACTCAGAAAATCAGCCTAAATTGCCCGTGTGTGCGTGCACCCGCGTCTGTGTGTGTGTGTCATGCAGGTCTTTCACACGCAAACAAAGGACCGCGGATCATCAGACTTTACTTCCAAAGATTGAAACGAAAAATGAAAAGAAATTTACGCAATTTTGATGGGCAGTATTAAGCATATGTCAATTAACGAAGTGAGGAAGTGAGGGGGAGAGACATGATTGAGTTAGATGTAAAATTTCTATTCTTTCAAATTTAATATTGTTTGAGAAAGTCAAGACATTGACACATTAAATCGGTTAACTTAACGGAAGTTATATATTGATATGGAAGGGGGAGAGTAGAAAAAGTCATAAAGAGAAAAAGAGAGAATCAAGTCATGAGAGAAAGTGTCACTAACTTTCTTTGGAATGAAAGTTCGAAATAGATGCTGTTGTTTTGCTTTGAGAGTTCATAAATATTATAATGTTTGATATAATGTATATATATATATATATATATATATATATATATATATATATATATATATATATTTGTGTATTTGGGCAGCAATCCTTCTTTCATGCACATTCCTTTAAAAACGACTGACAAGGTGCTTTTATTTAGTTTTTTTTTATACAATTTCTCATGCGATCTAATAATGTTTTTCTTTTCAGATGATAAATTATGTAAAAACTGTCCGAATGTTCTTGACCGTGTTTTGAAACAAAAATAATGAAACATTTTATAAAACATACATATAACAAACTATTTCTAATTCTAAAAGTAAAAATATTATCCTTGAAAATGGCTAAATGTATAGCTGAAAGCGCTCGGATAAAAAGAACATTCGGACAGTATATATATATATATATATATATATATATATATATATATATATATATATATATATATATATTGAACGATAAAAAATATTAAAAAAATAAAATCTTCAGACATACTGGGTTGTATATTAATATCCTTTCGTTTTTATTATTATTTCATTTAGATTTCTCGACTAGTTTCGGCCAACATGGCCATCATCAGGAGAAAACAATTTCTGCATGCTGTTAGCAGTGAACAACAGATATTAATGTCTTGATGGAGAA
Source organism: Acanthosepion esculentum (assembly GCA_964036315.1). NCBI lineage: Eukaryota > Metazoa > Mollusca > Cephalopoda > Sepiida > Sepiidae > Acanthosepion > Acanthosepion esculentum. Next base: position 6,901,225 of record OZ038496.1, read on the forward strand.
AATGAAATTTTGTCTGTAGTTTTCATTTGTTTTTTTAACATGAAATTTGGTCAGTCCTTGTGTTGGTCAAACAGTCTCTTTTAAGTTGTTATTTAAGATAAAAGCTGGATGGATTCATGATGCTCTGAATTCCCTTGGTCAATTTTGACATGTTTTATTGGTTCCTGTAAAGGGGATGTGTCTGTGTGTTATTTGGTTCTCAGTGAGTGAGTATGATATGTGTAAGCGTGTATATTACTATGAGTGTTATCATTTGGCTCATTGTATGTGTGTGTATAAGGGTGAGGCTTCAACACATTAAGCATGTCTGTCTTGTGTGGGTGAGAAATGTGGGTATGTTCTGATTTGTGAGGGTATATATTAGTACTCTCAATATTGTTAAAAGAGTGGTTAAGACCGGCTGGAAAGTGCGTTTTAAACTCTGTATCCACTTATTTTCATGGCACTCTAAAATCTTTATAATGTTATCTGCT
>OZ038496.1:6906697-6921697 GCA_964036315.1 Acanthosepion esculentum
AACGATCCTTCGCTAGGGGGTAAACGCTGTTACATAAGCTAGAATGACCAATCAAAATACAAGTATATGAGAATTCAAAAAATTTGACAACGAAGCAAGGTTATCATAGATATTAAAAGCTTTAAAGTTGGGGATCTAGTAAAATAGAATATGTCCTAACTAATAAGTATTAAATTATATGATAATATTTGAAATTAAAATTAAAAGTAAAAAATTACCCATTTAGAAATCTAATCTCTATTAAGTTTAAATTTATAGAATTACTGAGGAGAAAATAAAAAAAATACATATGTAATTTAAGTTATTTTTTCATTGAAATTACGTTAAAAAGAATGTGTTGATAGCTCTAGACAAAAATGTATACATTTTAACATTTTAATTCAACGAGTGTAACTATGCTGATCACATCTTACGTAAAACACACTCAGGTTATAATATATAAGCGCCCAGACGTATTTAGATATATATACACACAAAAAACGGTGACGAGAAACGATACTTGATAAAAAAAACAAAAAAAAAAACGAACACACACACACACACACACAAACGTGCATGCACTTTTCTTAGACATAGACATCGATAAACACATGCACATACATCCACATGCACATTGACCTAGACAATCAGACGCAATATCCAAAACATATTCGGGGCTTAATATGTTATTAAAGAAATTTTAACTACTTATTGAAATATAACTAATCTGGGCAAATATACATAGATAAAATTAGTAAAAAAAAAAATTAAACAAATAAATAAATATATATAAATATATATATATATATTTACCATATAGTTTTCCACACACTACATGATAATCGTACATTCACACATATATACATACAGACCTACACACATATATATATATATTTATATATATATATACATATACAAGGCTAAACGTACCTACATATATATATATATACGCATACAGATACGCATATACACACATACGCACATACACATGCATATAAGCACGTATAAATATATCGACCCATACAGCAACGTAAAAAAGTAAATAAAGCAAGTAAAATATATATATACACAAAGATGCACATATATACAAATACATACATAGAAAGAGAGAGAGGGATATATATATATATATATATATATATATATATTAGAGTATGCAGCTTATATTTCATTGCGTACTTTTACCCATACATAGGCAAACACTATGACGAATTTCGTCTTAGTGTTTGCCTATATATGCGCCATGAAAGATGACGATGTGAAATTGTCGAAAGTACTTGATATGTCACTTCCATCTGAAAACAACTCAAATATAAGGATCTTATTATTCAAGGAGTTGATAGTAAGCTAATGTCTCATTAATTCTTGTTAATGAAGTGATTTTCTTATTAATCCCATTAACATTTATATTTAATTTTTTGTATAAATTGATTATACATACATACATATATATATATATATATATATATATATATATATATATATATATATATATATGGGAGTGTATATGTCTGTGTGGAGACGGTAGATTTTTATAAGAAGTAAAAGACGAGCCTAGTCGATCAATATATAATTGATAACTTTTAGGGAAAGAAATGGATTGCCGATGTAACACTACCTTTATTTTACTCTCGTGCAAACCGGATCCATGTCGACCTTTTTTAATTTCGCGCCAACCCGTTGTTTTCCTACCGATCTATTGATTATGAAAATGGCAGAAATCGGCATTAAATGACCGAGTAAACATCGATACGCTGTCAAACCCATAAAACAAACAAAGAAAATAACCAAAACCAAATCAAAGCTGGATGTATATATTAAGTCACTATGTGCTGAAACTTATAGCCAATAATCTATGATATTCATGGTTTCTTCCAGATAGTGGATAAGCTATAGTCATGCAAAATCGCGTCTGACACGAAAGCGTGTACGAATTGTTATCACTGAATAGACCTCCATTGACATTTATGATCATTTGCTTAACATGACCCGAGTTAATCTATGGCTTGTGAGTTTTGGGAATTTATTTGAACGCCCCAGTTGCCAGTGCCTCTCACAATTCTAAACCCGCGAAAGGAAGAGCAACTCGAAAATGAATATCCAACAAGGTCTAGGGTCTATGCGGGAATATGTTTTACAGCTAAGAATTTTGCTCACGCCAACAGTGTTATTTTGTTAACAAGCGTAATTCTCCATGTATAATACGCCTTCTTCCACAATACGCACACCTAAATTTGTGCTGAAAGTGTGGGGGAAATGCTTCTACTGACGCTTAATACGCAACCCTTGTTTGATAATCAAACTCTATAAATTGCCAATCAGTCAGTTACGTGTCAGGCGTGATACACGCTTAGGCGATCATGTATATTTCGATACATGACTGACGAGGCAGATTTTTCCCGTAGTAGGTTGCCATTTCTTTCTGCGATAGACCAGTTACCATCCAAGACTATAGAACCCAATCTGTCTGCTATTTACCTAGAGCAAAGGGAGAAGAACAGGGTTCATGCCTTTCCCAAGGGTATTAGCACGTAATTTAATGTAATAGATTCAAATGGAATTCGAACCCGGCTCTCCGATTCTTCAATCCGAGCTGCTATAAATTTCACCTCTCCATTTTCATTACGGCCAGCGTTTCCTACTCGTATAAAAATGGTTTTAAACATAGAATAATATTATTCTAATTTAGTTTTATGATAATTCTTATTTTATTTTACGGCAATTTTTTAAATATTTTTGTGCGCAATATTTTGGTTATTATTTTTTAGAAAAAAAATGCGTATTGTACATGGGGAATTACGATATATCTATTGCGGTTTTCGTGAAAATAATTTGGGAATGCTACATAGCAGTATTTATTCAGCCTTGCTATTTTAATATTTAACTCGAATCTGCTATTTCACGTGTAATTTTATGGCTTTGGGGGTTTTTTTTGTTCAGGTCTCGGTTCTTTAAGACTCATGAAATTTTATATTGATTAACAAAAATATTTTTATCTGAATTTCTGGGATAATTTGTCATTATTTAAATCATTTAAAGTCTGACTAATGTCCTCACCTTTGTTATTGTGAACGTTTCAGCCCTTGTGCACTACGGTCATATTTAGGCGTCCGTGGGTCACTTCGAAACTTCCCGGAGGTTAAACATTTAAACAAACACCCAAAGAAAGCCCAAGAGCGGAACGGTCGAAACGTTATAGTTTTAACGATAAAGATGCGAACGTGGGTCATACAATAATAAAAGCAAATAATGGTCGAAATTAATTTCATAAGATATTAAATAATATAGGAAAAAAGTCTTCGACAGTTTCTGCTGATAATAGTTGACGCTATCCTTTAATAGTGATTTACTAAGCCGGGCTTAAATGTAATCCACGGTCACAAGCATGGAACACAGAGGGAGGATCGAACGCTACTACTCAGTTGTAATTTGTCTAACAGAGACAAGAATGAAGTGAACGTCGTAGGCTTTTAACATGAACAATTTATTTACAGTACTTTAAGAACAGACAGACGCATAAAATCTTCTACAAAAAAGAAAGGTCAAAAGCTCTCTTGTTCAGAGAGAGGCTGACTTATCACTTAGGATTCAGCCTGACTTTTTTGCAGAAGAGAATTTCCGTGAGACCCGTAAGCACGATTTCGGAAAGACGGCTGCACGTGTTTTCCTTGTCTGTCAATCATAAAACTTCTTAGTCTTGTTTCCTGTTTGTAAAGATTTTTATCCCAACAAATTCCTATCTATCTATCTATCTATCTATCTATGGCTTTTATATCTATGTTCATATCTATCTATCTATAAATTTATCTACATTTCTCTGTTCATAGCTATCTATCTATCTATCTATCAATATATCTATGGCTTTTATATCTATGTTCATATCTATCTATCTATAAATTTATCTACATTTCTCTGTTCATAGCTATCTATCTATCTATCTATCTATCAATATATCTATGGCTTTTATATCTATGTTCATATCTATCTATCTATAAATTTATCTATATTTCTCTGTTCATAGCTATCTATCTATCTATCTATCAATCTATCTATCTATCTCAGTCTGTTCATATCTATCTATCTATCAATCTATCTCAGTCTGTTCATATCTATCTATCTATCTATCTATCTATCTATCAATCTATCTCAGTCTGTTCATATCTATCTATCTATCAATCTATCTCAGTCTGTTCATATCTATCTATCTATCTAACAATCTATCTCAGTCTGTTCATATCTATCTATCTATCTATCAATATATCTCAGTCTGTTCATATCTATCTATCTACCTATCTATCTATCTATCTATAATTAAGCTCATAATTATTTGAATATGTTCATATCTCTCTATCTAATGATGTTCCTAGTTGTCTTTCTCTGTGTGTGTTTGTCTATCTATCTATGGCTTTTATATCTATGTTCATATCTATCTATCTATAAATTTATCTACATTTCTCTGTTCATAGCTATCTATCTATCTAACAATCTATCTCAGTCTGTTCATATCTATCTATCTATCTATCAATCTATCTCAGTCTGTTCATATCTATCTATCTATCTACCTATCTATCTATCTATCTATCTATCTATCTATCTATAATTAAGCTCATAATTATTTGAATATGTTCATATCTCTCTATCTAATGATGTTCCTAGTTGTCTTTCTCTCTGTGTGTTTGTCTATCTATCTATGGCTTTTATATCTATGTTCATATCTATCTATCTATAAATTTATCTACATTTCTCTGTTCATAGCTATCTATCTATCTAACAATCTATCTCAGTCTGTTCATATCTATCTATCTATCTATCAATCTATCTCAGTCTGTTCATATCTATCTATCTATCTACCTATCTATCTATCTATCTATCTATCTATAATTAAGCTCATATTTATTTGAATATGTTCATATCTCTCTATCTAATGATGTTCCTAGTTGTCGTTCTCTGTGTCTGTCTATCTATCTATCTATCTATGTAGAGAGAAACTTCCTGATGTTATCCGACAGGAGGGATCGATCGAAGCGTGCGGCACCTTTGGAAATTGCTTGAAAACCATACTACGGTTTGACCCAAGCCTTTTGACTGAAATTGGGTAGATTAATCCCTTGGGGGACGTCGATAGTTGTGCTAGCACGAAGTCACAAGTCATTGTGGCCGAGGGCTCGAGCGAGCTGTACTTGTTCAAATGGTAAATCACTCTAGCTAACACGATCTTTTCCAGAAACTGTTACTACAGTATGCTCAGCATATATGCAGTATAAATCACAGAGCAGGAGTCTGCAATAGGGATTGTATAGCCGCGCTATAAACTGGTATCCGTGAATATGAGTGACCAGCTATTTATTTCGTGTATATATATATGTATATATATATATATATATATATATATATATATATATATATATATATATATATATATGCGTGTGTGTGTGTGTGTGTGTGTGTGTGAGTGTTCATATCTATCTATCTAATTCTGTTCGTGTCTATCTATTTATCTGTTTATATCTAGCTAGCTATCTGATTCTGTTTATATCTCTCTCATTTTACTCATAATTCTCTATCACTCTGCTCATAAAGATATCTCTCATTCTTCTAATATCTATCTGTCTGATTCTGTTCTTATCTATCTATCTATCAATCTATCTCATTCTGCTCATAATTATCTATCTATCTATCTATCTATCTATCTATCTATCTATCTATCTATCTATCAATCTATCTAATTCTGCTCATAATTATCTATCTATCTATCAATCTATCTAATTCTGCTCATAATTATCTATCTATCTATCTCATTCTGATCCTTATATCTCTCTTTCTTCTCTCTCGCTCTTTCCCTATCTATCTATCTATCTATCTATCTATCTATATATATATATATATATATATATATATATATAAATATATATATCATTCTGCTCATAATTATCTATCTATCTATCTATCTATCTATCTATCTTTCTGATCCTTATATATTTCTTTCTTCTCTCTCTCTCTTTCCCTATCTATCTATCTATCTATCTATCTATCTATCTATCTATCTATCTATCTATCTCATTCTGCTCATAATTATCAATCTATGTATCTATAACATAATTACACACGCCACATACACATAAACACAAACTCACTGAAGACGAAGTTAATGTTACACACATTTTAAGAGGACTTCCCTCGTAGTGCATCTAATGCCGGTTGATTCTTTTTCTATACTGGTAACTTGAATTATTTTTTATACAGAGTGCCCCATAATATTTTAGAATTATTTTCTAACATTTCTGGTACGTTAATAGTTCTATAGATTTGTAATGTGGCTTCATATCGAAGATATGAATGCGCATCTGCAAGTACTTAATGGCTCCATAAATTTTTCGATTTTCATCTTTTGCAAGATATTGTTAAGAGTTTAATATGTTAGCTGAAATCGTCGATTATCTCTTACGGTACCAGTGGATGTTAAAAGCCTCCTATTTCAAATCCTAATGTTTAATACAACAAGCCGATCCATTCCTTTTGTTAAATGATTCCCATCCACCAAACAATCATTACATTAGTGGACTTTGTAATCTACGCACACATACACGCATCTCAGCAAACATTTACACGCATACACACACACACACACACGTAACACGTACAGACGCAATATACGATATGTTTTCGTCTGACGCACGCCTCTATATCACCAATATTCATAACACTTTTAATTCGACACTGAGGGAGGCAAACATTTGCAGTTGATTTATCTTGGTATTACACATTGAATTCCAACATTCGTCATAATTTATCATACAATTAAAATAAAATAATATACCCAGTTCCACACACTTGAAATGGCTAATAATTAAAGAATTAAACACACTGACAGACGATTTGATGTATGTTAGGCCAACACAATAAAACTGAATGTGCATATATACATAAATTCGAATTAACGCCATAAAATGGACACAAAGCCTCTACACAAGTAAAAAGAACAAAATATAATTTTTAAATCGAATCACAATTTCTGATGAAACTAAATAAATTACAAAAAGAAAAAAGTTAAATTTGCAACATGTCGAAGGATTACTTGTAAAAAGAATTTCTCCCTTGAATTTAAAAAAAAAATTGCCTCTAAGCGAACACGCAGCCTGAAACTTCTAGGAGGTAGATGGAGGACTCAATCTCTCATTCACCTTCATCGAAGGAGACGAAGTGAGTGAGAGAGTGTCTGCCTAGAAAGTACTTAATAGATTTTCTTCACTGAGTAGTTAGTAGAGTTTTTCTACTAAGGACAATAGATGCAGACAGTTCAGACTATATGCGTTGTGTTGTTTGACACTAGGAAGCGAAATCATTCTCCTGCTGGAAAGACTTATAATTTGGTTTCCAAGATGTACAGAGAGACCAAATTTAGGATATTGGTCTCTAGAAATCCACGGAAGCCAACGCAACAACGAATCGGGCCCATTCCTCTACCGATTAACGACAGGCAGCTCGAAATAAGCAACCACATAAGATGTGATGGCAGTGTAACGTATTTTCTAGGTTTTCTTTTTTTGTTGTTTTGAGAATGTTGCTGTTTGTAATGACCCTTTGAAATGACCGATGAAGCAAATGGTAATTTCCGTGAGAAAATGAAAATAAATGCGTAAAAATGCATAAAATATATTTGAAAATAAAAAAGGGAAACAAATTGATGTCTATACAGAATAGAATTAATGTCTCCGACAGGAATGAAAATGCGTATTATTTTCCCCGAAGTCCCTAGTTCTTTACTCTGTATTTATACTGATGTCACAACTGTTTACGCCTGCCTTAAAGGGAAGCCTGATAGGCTTGATAAAATCAAATTAGCAGCTGATCTAAAAAAAAATGCTTTAATCCTGTTGTTAACTGGGGCAAGAAATGACGTGTTAATTTTACTGCATTCAAGAAGAAACAACTCTCTTTTGATAGTCTTAGAGAACATTTTTCTAATCAGGGCTTAATTTTTATCTCCATGAGAGTGTCTCATTGCTGCTTCTTATGTCTTCAACTGACATGAAGTGGAAATATTATACTGAATTAATAGCTTTCGGCAGCTAGTAAGGTTGGTTCACGTTTATAAGTCTGCTCTTCCTTCATGAATATTGCTGTCATATTTGGTCTGATGTTTCTTCTATTTACTTAGAGATTCTTCACAAAATCTAAAGAGGAATCCGACGTGGCATCTCGTCTTCAGTCAATTTCCCACCGATGTAGCATGTCTTTCTTTTGCTTTTTCCGAGTAATTGTTCCGAAGAGCTTTCCTCTTTGGAACTTCGAATTTAAACGTAAGGCTCGACTAGCATCTAGGTCTCGTTATGTTACAGTTAAAAATACTTGATGTAAACGTAAGTTCTATACGAGCAGTTCCTTCTCTCGTGTTTACCGGGTGTTGGTCTTTCTTCCGGCTTGACGCTTTCCAATTTGCTAAAATTTAAAGGCAATTTCAATCCTCAATTTTGGTGTCCTTGAATCCTGTGACTTTATTGCTCTCTCTTTGTACATGCACATATATGCACACACACACACACACACACACACACACACACACACACACACACACACATATTTACGCGCGAGCACTAGCACACATACACACACACAAAATATCTTATAACCGCATTTTTAAATAGCTTGCTCGGTGGTGAAATATACTGTGAAATGATAGCCATCAGTGCTTTGCAGTCAGTTTACTATCGTATTGTAATATTATCTATCATATTTGTCAAATGTCACTTATTATATTTTAACTAATTTAACCGTGCCCTCAAAATTCACGCCAAGAAGGAATGTATCTCTATCTATAAAATTGTGTGTGTGTGTGTGTGTGTGTAACGAATGCACGGCCGCAATCTTCGACGGATTTGCACCAACATTTACATGCACATGCTCCAAGTTAGTAAAAAGGCCAAGACCGAATTTGCATTTACCAAATCCCATCGATAGTGGAAATAATCGATTTTTCATGCTTCTACGGCAGTTTACATGTAGTTTTCTACTGGCCAGAGTGTGGCTGGCTGCCACGAATAGGCAGGAAGTTTCTATTGGCCAGCGTGAGAGCCAACAGTTGACTGACACGAATGATAACTACCAAGCAAAAAAAAATCGATAGCTGCATTCGTCACAAGTGGAAAAAATTTAAATCTGCATGGCCCTTTACTCCAATTGGCTCATTCGCTTGCTTAAACTCAACGTTGATTCTGATTCCGCAGAACTGGGTTGAGTGTGAAAAAGTATTTGTTGTTGACATTCTTTTATCATTCGGTTTTTCCATTTACGAGTCCTTTTTCTTTAAAGCTGATCGTTTTGTGTTCATTTTGTTTAGTTCTTTTTTCGTAACAGATTTAATGTTTAGTATAGAGCTTAGAAAAAATTCGCAGTGTGAGATAGGCAAGAAGTAAGGCATGTAGCAACATCAGCACGGCAAATGGCCCTCCTTTGAAGGCAAGGAAGGGCAAAAATATTTTAAGTCAAGTGATAGCGATTGCTGTATGAGTCGTACGATTTTTGAATCAAGCACGGGCAACGCCGGGCCATGCTGCTAGTTATGAATAATATGTAATATATCGTAAGTAATTTTCGATTAATCAAAGTAAATCTTTTAATCTTAATAATTGAACAGTTTAACATTTATAATGAAAACAGGAAAGGTATCTGTATTTTATCCTCATTGAATGTGTGCGTGTGTATGTGCGCGCGCGTGCACTCACGTACATACGCATAGTTTCTTATACGCGCGCATTTGTGACAAATGTTGGTTGTTTTTACTACTCTAATTTGCTGAGAAATTAGTACCTCATCGTAAGGGATAGTCGATCCGACAATCCAAGACTCCTCGAAGAAAAGTAAATTTATGTGAAATTTAATTCAAGCTGAAATAAAATATAAACCTCGGCCAAGTTTTGTCTGTCATATAATTATCTCCAATCTCTCTACCCCTTTCTATTTTTCCCTTTCTCTCTTTCATTCTTACTTTCAATCAATACTTTCGCTTTGATCGTAGTCCACAGAGAGAGAGAGGGGGGTGGAGAGACAGAGAGAGAGGGGGTGGAGAGAGAGAGGGTGGAGAGAGAGTACTTTGTCGTTTGTCAGCGCTGCAGTTTTTGCGTGTGGACGTGAATGTAGACATGACTTCTGTGTGTCTCATATCAAAATTTTGCCCTCCACTCCTCAATTGTCACACACACACACACACACACACACACACACACACACACACACACACACACACACACACACACATATATATATATATATATATTTATATATATATATGTATATATATATATGTATATATAATGACGTCATACATTATATATATTATTATATTATCTGTTTATTATAAACAGTGCATTTACTTAAATATTTGTATATATAAAAAGAACATATATAGATAAAAATGTCTTATATATATATATATATATATATATATAATGACGTCATACATTACTTTTATTATTATATTATCTGTTTATTATAAACAGAGCATTTACTTAAATATTTGTATATATGAAAAGAACATATATAGATAAAAATGTCTTATATATATATATGTATATATATATATATATACATATAATGACGTCATACATTATATATATCATTATATTATCGCTTTATTATAAACAGACAATTTACTTAAATATTTGTATATATATAAAAAGAATGTATAAACATAAAAATGTCTTATATATCTATCTATATATATATATATATATGTATGTATATATATATAATGACGTCATACATTATATATATTATATTATCTGTTTACTATAAACAGAGCAGTTACTTAAATATTTGTATATATAAAAAGAACGTATAAACATAAAAATGTCGCATATATATATATATATATATATGTATGTATGTATGTATATATAATGACGTCATACATTATATATATTATTATATTAACTGTTTATTATAAACAGAGCATTAAGTATGTGTTTATATAAAAAGAACTTATAAACATAAACAAATATCTTATATATATATATATATATATATATATATATATAAAGTTTTTTTAAGGAGGTATGAACGTGATATATAAATTTTCAAATTTGCAATATCAAAAACAGAAATATAAATTGTCTTCGTAATCACTATTAGTAGGAACTTTTTGATGGTTTTTATCAATGGAGTGAATTTTTATTATTATTTGGGAGCCAATAAATACTAAAGTTCCAGATACAATTTAACATCCAGAGACGCTAATGAAAATAAACAATACACACATTTTATAAGTTATTATAAAGAATTCATAACGCTTAATCATTAAGAGATTATTTCAAACGTGTTTAAACAAAAATAAAATCATGAACTATTAAATTTGATTTGGATGAGTTAATCTGAAACGATTTCAAAATATATTGAAATAACTTCCTGATCGGATTTAAGAAAATATTCGTTACACACATAATATATATAATTAAGTAAATCATTGAGACTGAAAGAAACCTCAACAGAATGCAGAAAGCACTGGACGGCTGTTTCGTCCTATATTTGGGACTCATCAGCAGTGCACATCTACTACCGAAAATTGAAACACTGACAGTTAGGTTGTTAAGCAACCACCATACCAACTGTTCAAACGGGCCTCGGTGACGAAGAAGAGATAGCAAATCAGACTCAATATAGCGCCGTTCGCTCACATATTCCGTGGTGGAACTCAACTGAAATTCTCTGTAACCATAGGACTGTGCCCCCCGGATCGACGACTACTATCACCAAGCCGCTAAAACTGAAGCATTAGAAGCAGCATCAAGCAATGATATACATATGATAGAAATTTCTATCATATATATATATATATATATTAGAATATTACAATTTAAAATTTAGTGTTATGAACGTTGGAATTGTACTCTATACCTGGATCTCTCTCTCTCTCTCTACATATATATATATATATATATATATATATATATATATATATTTACATACGTTCTATCCCTGATATCTAGTACTTTAATACACAAATACAGAATACTTTTATTATATACAGATATATTATTGCCTAAAATATGATAGATATCAAACTTTTATACTAAATAAAGCGTCGGGTATCTGATTAACAATTCGGCTAACCCTTTTTCAAACAAAATAGTAAAAAATAGAAATATTTTGACATCTATCCTATTTAAGGCAATAATATAAATTGGCGCTATCAAATCATTGTTCAAATGCAATATATATATATATATATATATATATATACATATATATATATATATATATATATATATATATATATATATATATATATATATATATGGTGAAATTGAAGAATTGTTATTTTTTAATCCAACAGATTTATTTTACTTAAACTTTATTTTTTATGGATAATCTTGTGGATAATCAGGTGCTCCTTTTATTTATTGACCAGTATATATATATATATATATATATATATATATATATATATTATATATATATATATATATATATATATATATATATATATATATATATATATATATTGAAAAATAAAAAATATTAAAAAATAAAAATCTTCAGACAGACTGGGTTCTATATTAATATTCCTTCGTTTTTATTATTATTTCATTTAGATTCATCCTCTAGTTTCGGCCAACTTGGCCATCATAAGGAGAAAATAATTTTCTGCTTGCTGGTAGCAGTGAACTACAGAAATGAATGTCTTGATGGAGAAAATTAACTTTTGTCTGTAGTTTTCATTTGTTTTTTAATTTTTTAACGCGAATTTTGGTCAGTCTTTGTGTTGGTCAAACAGTCTCTTTGAAGTTGTTATTTGAGATAAGAGCTGGATGGATTCATGCTGCTCTGAATTCCCTTGGTCATTTTGAAATGTTTTATTGGTTCCTGGAAAGGGGATGTGTCTCTGTTAAATGTGTGTGTGTTATTTGGTTCTTATGGAATCAGTGAGTATGATGTGTAAGCGTGTATATTACTATGGGTGTGTGTTTTCATTTGGCTCATTAGGGAGTCAGTGAGTATGATGTCTGTAAGTGTGTATATTAGTGTGGGTGTGTGTATAAGTGTGTGGCCTCAACACCCCCGTAAGCATGTCCATCTTGTGTGGGACAGATATGTGGGTAGGTTTTGATTTGTAGGGTTATATATTAATACTATCAATATTGTTAAATTTATGGTTAAGCCCGGCTGGATAGTGCGATTTTAAGCGTTGTATCCACTTATTTTCATGGAACTCTAAAATCTTTCTAATGTTATCTGCTCTGGACTTTTCTATTCTTTCAATCATAGTGAATTTGGCATGGGTTTTAAAATCGTGCTTTTCTAGGCGAAAATGTTGTTCTACAGGTAATAATCTTTCATCGGGCGTCGACAATTCAATTGCGATAATTATTAATTCTGTAGTGAAAGGGCCATTCAGGTTTTCCTACATATTGTTTTTGGAATAGTGTACATTCTAGGAGGTAAATGATGTTATGACTTCTACAGTTAGAGTCGTGGTAGATTTTGAAAGTAGATTTGGTGATTGAGCTAGTGAATGAATTCGTGTGTTTAATGTGGTTGCAGCATAAGCTTCTTTTGTTGTTACATGGTTGGGAAAATCCTGTTGTTTTTGTTGTTGGTTTATTACGGATTACATTGTCCCCTGAAATGTGGTTACTACCTATGATTTCTTTTAGTTTCTTAGGTCTACGATATGCTAGAAGGCCGGATTCCTCAAACAATTTTTTTAGGTCTGGTTTGAGATGTAGTATTTGCCAGCGACTTTTGATTATTTGGGATAGTGGAGGCAGAGTGAGGTTGAAAGTGGTTACTAGAGAGATGCGACTGGATTTGTTTTTAATTTTGTTCATTAAAGTGTCTTCTCTGGGTGTGGAAATAGCTTTATTTATGTGTTCCCTGATTAGGTGTTGTTTATAGCCTCATGTGGTACATTGATTTTCTTCATTGTTGGAAGATATCCTTCTGAGTCTAAGTGCTTGTGAATAGGAATGGTTCTCTTTGAGGTGTTTAGGGTGGGAACACTTAAGGTGTAGATAGTTGTGGGTGTCGGTGATTTTAGTGTGTAGTGTGGTTTGTAGTTTCCTGTTTTCATCTATGTAAATGCAGGTGTCTAAAAATGTTACCGATCTTGTGGATTTTTCATAGTCAAACTTAATTGAGTCGTGCACTGTGTTTAGGGTCATGAGGAATTGGATAAGTTTGTTGTCACTGTCCTTGTATACAAAGAATATATCATCGATATATCTTGCATATAATACGCAGTCGCTACCGATGAGGGGATAGATATAGGTCTCCTGTTAAATATTCAAAAGCAGAAAGAAGTGTATGGCAAGAAGGCGATTGTCGTCATTCCGAGAGAATTAGAAGTCCTAGCATTATTCATTATTGGCGGTCGCAACCATAACAACGCTGGGTGCTAGTCGCTTCCCGCCTTGCTTGGGGGTGAAAGACTTATAAAAAATTAAAAAAATAGAGGTATCAAAATGAAACATTTTAAATATCTTGGATGTGTTTTAACAGAAGACAGAAAGTGTGACCCTGAAATCCGAACGCGCTATGCGTAATATTAAGAGATATTAAAATATTCGTTATAAATAAGGAAAGAATGTAATGACACAGTTTCGATAGCAGGCACAGATATTAAACTACAAGAAATCTTACAGATGGTGTTTAAGGAAAGCGAGAAGAACGGATTAGACATCAAATGCAAGAAGGCAAAATGCTTGGTTATCAGCAGATTCCCTGATAGCTATAATCTCCAACTATTCAAATGTAATGTCAATCGACGTCTCCAGATGCCTTGATCTATCCCCTATCCTTCTCTTCATCCTTTCCTCTATCACTCCTATTTGCTCTAGCTCCAACTCTCTGTAACACCTTGCGTGCTAATGGCTTCCCGACTTGTTTGGGGGTGAAAGACTTATAAAAAATTTAAAAAAATAGAGGTATCAAAATGAAACATTTTAAATATCTTGGCTGTGTTTTAACAGAAGACAGAAAGTGTGACCCTGAAATCCGAACGCGCTATACGTAATATTAAGAGATATT
>OZ038496.1:6926697-6974197 GCA_964036315.1 Acanthosepion esculentum
ACACCATGTATATATATATATATATATATATATATATATATACATACATATATACACAATAGAAACTGACTGAGAAGCGCTTGCAAAACTAACCTGACGTTTGGGCATTTCTTCACATTTTCTTCAACCCGAATTATATATATATATATATATATATATATATATATATATATATATATATACCGTATATTTCCGTGTATAAAAGGACCTTGAATATATATATATAGATTTACTTATCCTTTTTCTAATACTTTACAAATTTTCTAATACTTTACAAATTATTTCTATCGCAAATACAAATAAAGTTATAAATTTTAAAAAGTTGATGACGAACTTTATGGACACCCTGTATTTATTCCTCAAGGATGTCTAAGGAATGATTTTATCTTTCATAATATGACTTTAATCGGGAGAAATGCCAATCTGGAATATAAAATCCTAAAAGCAGAAATGCTTCTATCGCAGTATAAATCTAAGAGAAACAAGTATAAACGTGAGACAAAAACAAGTTCGTAGTTCAAACCCTAATGAAAAATTTGATTATCGCTTAGAAAAAAAAAATTATTTCCTGGTTGAGTCGCAAAGCAATCTTCCGAAACCCCGGAAGCTTAATCCGACGGCAGGTGAAGCCAGAAAAAATGGCGGGATACTGCGCCAGGAGACTGTCTCCAAAACAAATATAGAAGATCTCGCGAGGGAATGACGCACAGAATGGCGCAGGTGCTAAATGACCCTGCAGCATCTTCCGGCCACAACGCAAGAAAACCGAAAAAAAATGACGACGAAAGGACTAAATCAGTTTGGATAAAAGTGTAAAACTCTATCGATGATAACGAACAGCTGACTTTGCCAATGACCCCTGAGCTCTGCTTCGTTGTGCTTACGTCGAATATGAAGACAAGTAAATTAGGGATACAGGAAAGGACAGGAAGAAGAAGAAGAAGAAGAAGAAGAAGAAGAAGAAGAAGAAGAAGAAGAAGAAGAAGAAGAAGAAGAAGAAGAGGAAGAAGAAGAAGAGGAAGAGGAAGAAGAAGAGGAAGAAGAAGAAGAAGAAGAAGAAGAAGAAGAAGAAGAAGAAGAAGAAGAAGAAGAAGAAGAAGAGGAAGAAGAAGAAGAAGAAGAAGAAGAAGAAGAAGAAGAAGAAGAAGAAGAGGAAGAAGAAGAGGAAGAAGAAGAAGAAGAAGAAGAAGAAGGAGGAAAAGAAGAAGAAGAAGAAGAAGAAGGAAAAGAAGAAGAAGAAGAAGAAGAAGAAGAAGAAGAAGGAAAAGAAGAAGAAGAAGAAGACGAAGAAGAAGAAGAAGAAGAAGAAGAAGGAAAAGAAGAAGAAGAAGAAGAAGAAGAAGAAGGAAAAGAAGAAGAAGAAGAAGAAGAAGAAGAAGAAGAAGTAGGAAAAGAAGAAGAAGAAGAAGAAGAAGAAGAAGAAGAAGAAGAAGAAGAAGAAGGAAAAGAAGAAGAAGAAGAAATGGATTGGAAAGGAATACAATAATGTTTCATACAATGAGAGTTGTGGGTGGGCGATGAAGAACATACCTGTTTTCAACATCACATTTTTATTAGCAAAGGAATAGTGGAGCTTAAATTTTGGTAGCGTACAACTTGTGATTCTCTGTGGCGGAAGCGGGAGACTATAACTTTACCCACTCAACAAAAATAATTTTCGGTGGAATCCTGGAATTTCGGGGGATATTTTGCGATTGATGTCCAACGGCTCTATATAACTTGAAATATAGACACCCTCGTTTATTTCATGGTAACGTATTGCGGGAGATGAATGTACCAAATGAGTCTTATCGGATGAAGTTATATAAATAGTTCTTCTTAAATGCATCATTTTAATTTAATGTTTTTCACATTTTCTTCCCCACTTATTACTTCCGTATTTCATTTGATTTCTTCATTTCCTCTTCTCATTCGCTATTTTCTATTTATTTTTTTTTACTATTTGAACTTTTAAACTTTTATTTAATGCTTTTCATATGTCGTGACTTATTTTTATCATTGTTTTTTTCACGTTTTCCTCCATTCATCCAATTTCTTTTTTCCCTCCTCCTCCATCTCTTCGTATTTCATTTTCCCCTTCTTTGCTATCTCTTTTTCATCACCTATTCTAGCTGTAATCTTTCCAACTTTCATTCTTTTTTTAAAAGTTCTTTTAAGAGAAAGATTTTTATAAATTTCAACAAAAACCTGTACTGACTGCTCGGTCTGTAAATTGCCAAATATTTCCTTATGGGGAAACAGCTATTATTACCATTACGAAGATTTCTCGATATCTTTCTTCACCGTCTTATCATTATTTCATTTTTTTCATTTCTTTTATTTCTTCATTTCTATTTTGAACTATTAAAACCATTTTTTACTTCTAACCCGAAACGCATTCTCTAATTACAGTCTTTCATTAAGACTATTTTTTTTAAAAATTACAACGAAAACTTTTCTCATCATTCTGCATCGTCTATAAGATGATCAAAACACTAAAAACATAATTCGTGGACAATTAGATGTAAGGCCTCTGTTTGCAATTGAATATTTTCTGGAAGAATATCCGACGGGTTGAACCTGGCGCCAACAAAGCCCAGTTAATTTTGCCCTCAATCATCGTTGATTTATTCGAGAGGTTAAGAACAACACCACAAAAAACAAAGAAGAATCGATTGCTTTTTCTTGTCATGACAAACCTGAAAAAAATAGATTCACTGAGGAATTCCCGTCAAAAACACATAGGATTCTAGGACGATGACTAAAATCATTCATCTCTTCTTCCACAGCAGTGAGGACATATCTATCTCTCTATGTATTCATCTAAAATGATCATATATATATATATATATATATATATATATATATATATATATATATATATATATATACAGGGTTACACATTGTCTGGACATATAGGCAAAAATGCATATTTCGAAAATATGAAATTTTCAACAACCTTTTATTAAATTGCAATATTAACAAATAACATCTTCAATAGGATTTCCATCATTTGTGATTCAAAGGATGATACACTTTGTAAACTCGATTCAATAACTTCACATTGCCGATAATTTTTGCACATTCACTCTTTATACGTTCAATCAAGTGTGTTGCATCGGTGATTTTCATAGAATACACCTTATCGTTTAGCGTACCAATGAAAAGAAGTCAATTCGTAGTTCTTTCGACAAAACCATGTTTAATCTGTGGTGGCGAAAAATATAGGTAATGGAATCTCTTATGTGCCGAGATTTAGGGACACCCTGAATATATATATATATATATATATATATATATATATATATATATATATATATATATATATATATATTAAAGAAAACAGACCACTTTAAGGCTCCATCAAATTAAAGAAGTATGTTCTAAAAAATACGGAAAATTTATTTGGAACTGACTGGATGCAGGAATTTGACCTATGGGATATGCCGCTAAATACGTTCTGCCAAAGAAATGGAAAGCTTATCAACCGAGGCAGAGAAATTGAAGGAGAAATTAAAGGAGAGTTTTCCCGACGTATTTTCAGCCGTCCTCGGGAGGTGTAAAAAATGGCGGCTAAAGTCGAACTAAAAGAAAATGTACAACCCATTTTCAAGAAGAAAAGAAATGTACCTTTCGCATCATTAGAAAAAATAGACGAAGAGTTGGATAGACTCGTGAAAACCGGTATATTGACAAAGGTGGAATATTGTCAATGAGCCGCACCTACGGTTTACGTGAAAAAGAAATCGGGTGAGATACGAGTATGCGCTGATTTCTCGACGGTGTAACACTATTTAGTAACGGCAGGTTAATTAACCAATTAATTAACCCCAGAAGCTAATTATGGGGATTACTTAAACGGATAGATAGAACGAAAGACATACTGAGCGATAACTTAAACCGATAGATAGAACGAAAGACATACTGAGCGATATTCTTTTTGTTTTGTTATTTTCCCAAAACAAGGGATCGGTGAATTTTTTTTTTTTGTTATGTTATTTTCAAGTGCGAATCAAGATAATCATTTTTACTTTCTCGCAGAAGTTTGACGCTGAGATATGCCAAATGTTCCCAGAGCTTTGAATGGATATCCATTGACTGTTAAAGTGACAACAGTGTTATCAGAGAATGATGAGAATTCTCTGCGAGGACAAAGGAAGGAAAAAGAGAAAGAAAAGAGAGGGACAAGACTTAACAACTTAGATGATAAAAGAAGGAAAAAGGCCACCCACACAAGCGATGTTGTTTTGGTAGTGGAATGGCGAAAAATTCTGATGGTCATTGTCGTAAAAATTAGTTGATGAATCCCAGAGTTTTTGGGCAGATAAAACATTAACTGTGTCATGATAGCCAAAACTTATATTATCGGGAAAGGATTTAATAGGTCATCTGCCGACCGCACACAGAGCCCAAGAGGAGATGTCGGTTGGACAGGACATCTGTGTTCTGTTGAAATTCGTTTGTGATAACTTAATATTGTTTGTGATAACTTATTATTATTATTATTATTATTATTGTTATTATTATTATTGTTGTTGTTGTTTTTGTTGTTGTTGTTTTTATTATAATTATTACATAGGAACATGTATAAAACCGCTACATAAATACACTCATGTTTCGATGTGTATTATCACATCTCATCAGGCTATAGTAAATGAGGATCCTAATGAGATGTGATACTACACATCGAAACATGAGTGTATTTATGTAGCGGTTTTATACATGTTCTTATGTAATATCCTATAATAATAATAATAACAACAACAAAAACAACAACAACAACAACAATAATAATAATAATAATATACATTTTATTATGTTGATAATAATCATTAAGTTTCTCTTTCCTACGTATGGAGTGATTTCTTTTTGGCTGAAGTGCGCGTGTCGCTATAAGTAAACATTAGAAAAATAGTCTCAGTTGACAAACACAATTAATAGCTTTTAGCGTCTTTTAAGAATGGTAAAAGAACAGAGATCACAAAGTATCTTTACTTTATACACAGAAAATTTAACTTTACAAGATGGAAGAAAAAATATCAAACAAAATTTTTGGCTTTCAAAGTTAGAAATAATATTTCCGACTTTCATAAACTTTTTAATATTTCTTTCTATTTTGATGAGATTCACCCCGCCTCCCCTACAGTACTGTCTTTCTATTTGATGAGATTCATACCCTCCCCCACCAGAATTGTCGGCAGAAGAATAATTCATTATTTCTCGTGGACACTAGTCATCAGTGTTCTATCAGAGGTAAAAAAAAGTCTGATTTCCGAATATTTTGACACACCCAGTCTGATTTTTTTCTCAGAAAATAATCTCATCCGTCTAATTGCGACTTGTGACCAATTTTTTGAATTTCGATAGGTGTATCTACTTTTCTTTTTACAGTAAAGTTCACCCTGTACAAGGCCCGGGGGCACGCGAGGTAGAGTGTAATGATAAGAGGTAGTTTATATTAATAGGAGGGGGAGATAACAGTTGAATTTAGACTTGAACAGTTTAATAATGCAATGATCACGGAAACATCCTTTAGGGCAGTGACATCCAACCAGCGGCCCCCGTGATATTTTCATGCGACACACTGCACACTAAATATTTTAGGTATATTTTCATTTACTTTAGTAACGTATATTGAGAAAATTATTCACAAAGTGTGCTAATAGGTTCACTTCCCCATTACATTAAAAGGGAATGTGGGCAATGTCCTTTGCCGAGACTGGTGTGTGGGGTAAGAACCAGAACTAAATAAATAAAAAATATCTTATTTAGAAAACTGTTATGCATATCGGGTAGTATATACTGCTGTGAATAATTCTTTTTGTGTATGAAAAACTAAATAAGTTGTTCCGATTTAACAAACATTCTTAGAATAAAAACTAGTCCCATAAAAGTAGATATTGAGAATATTATAAAAGGAAAGCAATGTAAAAAATCACATTGAATTTATTTTATTGTGTCTATGTACAATATATTTTTTATTCTCAATAATACAGAAATTTCTGTAATTATATACATTTATTATTAACATTTGATACTAACAAAGTGACCGAGTGGTTAGAGCGTTCGCATTCTGACCATAGGACCCGGGTTCGAATCTCGCCAATACCCATTTGTCAAGAAGGAAATTTCTTCATGTTATCGGACTAGAGATCGATCTCCGCATTACGGCACCTTTGGAAAGTGCCTAAAAACCATACCACTGGTTGACCTAATTAGTGAAATTTTATAGTAGGTCATCGATAGCAGTGCTAGCACGAAGTCGCAAGACATCGTGGCCGAGGGCGTGAGCGTGCTGGCCTTGTTCAAATTGTTGATCACGCTAAATAACACGCTCTTTCCCAGAAACTGTAACTAAGATCTGCTCTGCATAGTTGCAGTGTAAACTACATTTGGCTCTCTAGGTGTTGAATGAACGCAAATGCGCCTGAGCAAGCGGCTGCAATAGGGATTGTCTAGCCGCCCTTGTAGACGGGTATCCTTAAAATATGAATGGCCAGATATACATACATTCACAACGTTTTGAACTTTTTAAAAGCGTATTTATATAAAGTACGTCTGTGACCCGGTTAACATACCTCAATTCCTTAATTTGGCTCATTAGGAAAAACGTTGGACAACCCTGCTCTAGAGAGTCTGTTCTTATAGGCCAGTGGTTCGCGGGATGTTAGTCGTCGAAGTTACAAATCATCGTGGCCGAAGGCTTGAGCGTGCGGGCCTTGTTCAAATGGTTCATAACGGTAGATAACACGCTCTTTCCCAGAAATTATAAGACATGCTCAGCATAGTTGCAGAAGAAAATTTTTTAAATGGAACTTTTCATGGAAGTGTCTATAAAACAGCGAGAAACTCGCCACATCTCGCCTGTATTCAATGGTTGAGATCGTCGTGAACTCTATAAGAAAGCCCAATTAGCGTGGTTCGAAAGCAGGAATTCAAAGAGTAATTTCAAATCAAGCTAATGTCAGTTATTTCCTCCTTTCATTGTTATGTTTACTAGTAGGAAAATAGAACATCCTTCATTCATATATAGCCACAGTGAATCTATTTACACATGAGCCAATAAGGAAACGCCTTAATCGTCTCAACGCCAGCCATACATATAGAATTCTTTTCATTCGTTTCTATATATGTATGTATGTCTGTAGAAAGACAACATTTTGTTCAGTGAATGGGAAGATATCGTTCTAGATCGTTTATTCTGGAAGAAACAGTAGACAGAGAATTTGAACAGAATCGTGTAGAGCATGAAAAGCTCAAGAGAGAATTTGGTAAAATTTTTGATGCTAATCCCCCGGAGAATGTTGGCACAGAGTTTGATCTGACGTGCATTGAATGTGGTCGCGTCTGTTTAAGTAGGGCGGGTCTCAGTAGCCATCATGGAAGCCACATAGATTATGAACTCATTAACAATATGTTATACGGTTTTTCGACGTACAGCGAATATGGAAATTAATGCGCCTCTGTTGGCGGACTATAGCAGCATAGGAAAATGCATCAAAATTATTAGTGTAACCTATACAGCAAGAGAAGACCAAAGTTTACCCATGTGGACAAAATAGTGTGGGGCCCTAACAGGACGAAAACGCTACATCCGCACAGCCCAAATATGATAGTAAATAAAGTAATGCTAAGACTCTTGATTATATATATATATATATATATATATATATATATATATATATATATATATATATATATATATATATATATATATATATATATATATATATATATATATATATATATATATATATATATATATATTCTTTTTATAGATGCAAAAATTTGAGTAAATGCACGATTTATAATAAACAGTATTAACAACATTTACCGGCCTGAACGGCCGAGAAATTGCCATAGAAAATATGCGTAATCCGACAAGAATCGAACCGGTATCCTATACGGAACTGTCATATAGCCTGGCGTGCCTTTACCCGATTTCGCCAAAGAGGGGCGTTTCGTTTAGCAAAGTCGATTTTCCTGCTTTTCAACTACAATTTCCCTTGATTTTCTCACGCACATTCATATCTGCTCGATGCGTATCCATATTTACACAAATTTAAATTTAAACAAATGACGTCACACATTATGCAATGGACAAAGTCCGACCATTATTTAAGACATTTCTATGTTTATACATTCTTTTTATAGATACAAATATTTAAGTAAATGCTCTATTTATAATAAACAGTATTAAACAACATTTACCGGCCTGAATGTCCGTGAAATTGTCATAAAAAAATGTGCGTCCTCCGACAGGAATCGAACCTGTATTCTATACGAAATCGCCATATATTCATAACGTGGTGTTACCAATTTCCCCACAGAGTGGCGTCTCGGCTCGCTAGGTCGATTTTACTGTTTTTAAACTAAAATTTTCCATGATTTTCTCACGTACATTCATATCTGCTTGATGCCTATCCAAATTTACACAAATGACGTCACACATTATGAAATGGACAAACTTCGACAATTATAAAAATATAAAAAATGTTTGAAAATAATTGTCCGATTTTGTCCATTTCATAATGTGTGACGTCATATATATATATAATAGCTGGCCACTGGTATTCGAGGATACCCGTCTATTAGGATGGCTAGCCAATCCCTATTGCAGATTCTCGCTCAGACACATTTTCTTCTTTCTTCAACACCCACAGAACCAATCTATGGTTTATACTGCAACTATGCTGAGCAGACCTTAGTTACAGTTTCAGGGAGAGAGCGTGTTATCTAGCGTGATTAACAATCTGAACAACGCTAAAAAACTCAAACCCTGCCAAAGACTTAATTTGTTAAATCTGAAAGAAAAAGAAAAAAAATCATTAAACGCTTAAATATAAATCACATGTAAATCGGTCCAAGTTATTGGAACACCCTTTACATAAATGTAGCGTAATTAAGACAATAAATATTTATTTTACCTAATAAATCGACACATTTATCAATGGTACTTCTATGTGATAAAATTGAATGAATTTTATACAATGAAAATTTCACAAAGATTTCAGAAGTAGCTACATGTTAGGCTACAGAATAAATAATACATCCGATAAAAATTATTCTCAGAAGATATATATTCGTATAGTGCTGTTGTGCCAGACTAGTTTTAGTAAGTATAAAAATTACATCAAAAGCTATGAGATTATTGTACATATTTTTCTCCACTATTTACATTATTCGGACTATTTTGTCGCCATATTTATTACATCCATTAAACATGGCACGAGAAACTAAAACAGTTTACCTCAGTGAGCGAAATAAAGGGTTCAGTTCGACATTCCAACCATCTGAAGAAGGCTGAAACGTACCACAACGAAACGTTATAATAAATATGGCAACAAAGATGAGGACAATAGTACGAATAATGTAAATAGTGTACATAATACCTCATCTCCGAAATATAGACAGATACTGAAAGGCCGGAACGTTGTAATAAATATGGCGACAATAGTCCGAATAATGTAAATAGTGTACATAATACCTCATCTCCGAAATATAGACAGATACTGAAAGGCCGAAACGTTGTAATAAATATGGCAACAAAGATGAGGACAATAGTCCGAATAATGTAAATAGTGTACATAATACCTCATCTCAGAAATATAGACAGATACTGAAAGGCCGAATCGTTGTAATAAATATGGTGACAAAGATGAGGACAATAGTCCGAATAATGTAAATAATGTACATAATACCTCATCTCCGAAATATAGACAGATACTGAAAGGCCGAATCGTTGTAATAAATATGGCAACAAAGATGAGGACAATAGTACGAATAATGTAAATAGTGTACATAATACCTCATCTCCGAAATATAGACAGATACTGAAAGGCCGGAACGTTGTAATAAATATGGCGACAAAGATGAGGACAATAGTGCGAATAATGTAAATAGTGTACATAATACCTCATCTCCGAAATATAGACAGATACTGAAAGGCCGAAACGTTGTAATAAATATGGCAACAAAGATGAGGACAATAGTCCGAATAATGTAAATAGTGTACATAATACCTCATCTCAGAAATATAGACAGATACTGAAAGGCCGAATCGTTGTAATAAATATGGTGACAAAGATGAGGACAATAGTCCGAATAATGTAAATAGTGTACATAATACCTCATCTCCGAAATATAGACAGATACTGAAAGGCCGAATCGTTGTAATAAATATGGTGACAAAGATGAGGACAATAGTCCCAATAATGTAAATAGTGTACATAATACCTCATCTGAGAAATATAGACAGATACTGAAAGGCCGAAACGTTGTAATAAATATGGCAACAAAGATGAAGACAATAGTCCGAATAATGTAAATAGTGTACATAATACCTCATCTCCGAAATATAGACAGATACTGAAAGGCCGAAACGTTGTAATAAATATGGCAACAAAGATGAAGACAATAGTCCGAATAATGTAAATAGTGTACATAATACCTCATCTCCGAAATATAGACAGATACTGAAAGGCCGAATCGTTGTAATAAATATGGTGACAAAGATGAGGACAATAGTCCCAATAATGTAAATAGTGTACATAATACCTCATCTGAGAAATATAGACAGATACTGAAAGGCCGAAACGTTGTAATAAATATGGCAACAAAGATGAAGACAATAGTCCGAATAATGTAAATAGTGTACATAATACCTCATCTCCGAAATATAGACAGATACTGAAAGGCCGAAACGTTGTAATAAATATGGCAACAAAGATGAAGACAATAGTCCGAATAATGTAAATAGTGTACATAATACCTCATCTCCGAAATATAGACAGATACTGAAAGGCCGAATCGTTGTAATAAATATGGTGACAAAGATGAGGACAATAGTCCCAATAATGTAAATAGTGTACATAATACCTCATCTGAGAAATATAGACAGATACTGAAAGGCCGAAACGTTGTAATAAATATGGCAACAAAGATGAAGACAATAGTCCGAATAATGTAAATAGTGTACATAATACCTCATCTCCGAAATATAGACAGATACTGAAAGGCCGAATCGTTGTAATAAATATGGTGACAAAGATGAGGACAATAGTCCCAATAATGTAAATAGTGTACATAATACCTCATCTGAGAAATATAGACAGATACTGAAAGGCCGAAACGTTGTAATAAATATGGCAACAAAGATGAAGACAATAGTCCGAATAATGTAAATAGTGTACATAATACCTCATCTCCGAAATATAGACAGATACTGAAAGGCCGAATCGTTGTAATAAATATGGTGACAAAGATGAGGACAATAGTCCCAATAATGTAAATAGTGTACATAATACCTCATCTGAGAAATATAGACAGATACTGAAAGGCCGAAACGTTGTAATAAATATGGCAACAAAGATGAAGACAATAGTCCGAATAATGTAAATAGTGTACATAATACCTCATCTCCGAAATATAGACAGATACTGAAAGGCCGAATCGTTGTAATAAATATGGTGACAAAGATGAGGACAATAGTCCCAATAATGTAAATAGTGTACATAATACCTCATCTGAGAAATATAGACAGATACTGAAAGGCCGAAACGTTGTAATAAATATGGCAACAAAGATGAAGACAATAGTCCGAATAATGTAAATAGTGTACATAATACCTCATCTCCGAAATATAGACAGATACTGAAAGGCCGAATCGTTGTAATAAATATGGTGACAAAGATGAGGACAATAGTCCCAATAATGTAAATAGTGTACATAATACCTCATCTGAGAAATATAGACAGATACTGAAAGGCCGAAACGTTGTAATAAATATGGCAACAAAGATGAAGACAATAGTCCGAATAATGTAAATAGTGTACATAATACCTCATCTCCGAAATATAGACAGATACTGAAAGGCCGAATCGTTGTAATAAATATGGTGACAAAGATGAGGACAATAGTCCCAATAATGTAAATAGTGTACATAATACCTCATCTGAGAAATATAGACAGATACTGAAAGGCCGAAACGTTGTAATAAATATGGCAACAAAGATGAAGACAATAGTCCGAATAATGTAAATAGTGTACATAATACCTCATCTCCGAAATATAGACAGATACTGAAAGGCCGAAACGTTGTAATAAATATGGCAACAAAGATGAAGACAATAGTCCGAATAATGTAAATAGTGTACATAATACCTCATCTCCGAAATATAGACAGATACTGAAAGGCCGAATCGTTGTAATAAATATGGTGACAAAGATGAGGACAATAGTCCCAATAATGTAAATAGTGTACATAATACCTCATCTCCGAAATATAGACAGATACTGAAAGGCCGAAACGTTGTAATAAATATGGCAACAAAGATGAAGACAATAGTCCGAATAATGTAAATAGTGTACATAATACCTCATCTCCGAAATATAGACAGATACTGAAAGGCCGAATCGTTGTAATAAATATGGTGACAAAGATGAGGACAATAGTCCCAATAATGTAAATAGTGTACATAATACCTCATCTGAGAAATATAGACAGATACTGAAAGGCCGAAACGTTGTAATAAATATGGCAACAAAGATGAAGACAATAGTCCGAATAATGTAAATAGTGTACATAATACCTCATCTCCGAAATATAGACAGATACTGAAAGGCCGAATCGTTGTAATAAATATGGTGACAAAGATGAGGACAATAGTCCCAATAATGTAAATAGTGTACATAATACCTCATCTGAGAAATATAGACAGATACTGAAAGGCCGAAACGTTGTAATAAATATGGCAACAAAGATGAAGACAATAGTCCGAATAATGTAAATAGTGTACATAATACCTCATCTCCGAAATATAGACAGATACTGAAAGGCCGAAACGTTGTAATAAATATGGCAACAAAGATGAAGACAATAGTCCGAATAATGTAAATAGTGTACATAATACCTCATCTCCGAAATATAGACAGATACTTTTCTCCATTTAGACATTCAATAACCTACCATATATGTATTATATAAAAATCATCTCATGATGAAATATTTCTCCAGATCTGCTAGACCGTCCTTGCATAATTTTAATGAGATGATCTTCTTTATTACGCCGAATGAATCGTAATTGGTTTGACTTCATTTTCGGTGGCTTTTAAAATGGACGCTATCTTTCTAAATGATGGGATTTAATGAATTAATGAGGATATTATTGAAGGAGCAATAAAATGGTGCAAAAGATGCCGTTTAAAAATTACAAAGAATTCCAGGGAAATTGCTTTACAAAGATGTTAGGGAAAAAAACGCAGAGCAAATCCTTTTAACAAAAGCGAGTAATTTCAATTACTTGCTAATGAAAATACATGGCCAATTATTTTATTATTTAAAGGCCTTGAAAAATATTAGTCTTTTGGCAATCAAATTTTAAAAATATCTGCTGGGTTATGCCTGGATATTTTAAAGGAATTTCTGTCTCTGTGGACATGAATTAAAAACAAATTATCTGGCATTGTATATTTTGAGCATTTCATTCCGTTTTTATTGGTGTCTATATATCTCTATGCCTGTCTATATGCATAAAATATATGCATATATTACGTTATATTACATGAAATGGAGGGTTTTAATAGGCGAAACAAAAGACTGTATATTAAATAATGTAAATACGGATATATAATAATCAGATAAGGATTGAATTTTATCAAAATGATTATCAAATATTATGAGAAAAGATGATTATAGGTGAGAGAAAACAAATTTTTATGTGCGGAAGTAGGTTGTTACTTATTATCTTAACATCAGAACGAGCGTATAAGATTGATTAAAAACCTTCAGCTCGAAATGCTGAGACGGTTTTCAAGTGAAGTCTGAACATGCCACGAACAAATACGCTGAGACGTTGTGAATTAAAAAAAACAAACAAAGAATAGGACCCTCTCCATTTAAATCAAACAACAACAACAATAATAATAATAATAATAATAATAATAATAATAATAATAATAATAATTCTGCATATCATAAATATGTACAATATACAGTTTCTAGGTAAACAAAAAATTGATTCGAAAATAAATTCCCGTATTTGATCAAAACTTGGTTTGAACAATTGAACACATATCGGAATTTACCTTAAGATACTGAAAAGTGTTGCAATCATTTCACATTAACACCATCGGGAAATATGAAAACATCGATGGTTGAAATCGGGTCGATTAGGAACTTCAGTCGATGAAGGATAGCCGGTTCTTTAGAGGACAGAGAGTTTGTTTATTTTGTTTTATTTTAGGGGTTGGCTATCTTATTTGCTTAGTTTGAAGTATTAGTCTGTATAAAGTAAGTTACATTATCTGCGTTGTATATAATACATGTGTTTGCTTTTTTCTTGGCGGTATTTTACAAGATATTCGTTTTTCGATTCTTATCTAACGTCTTAAAAATTGTTTATAATATATATATATATATATATATATATATATATATATATATATATATATATATATATATATATATATATATATATATATATATATGGGGAAAATATGGAAAAACAAAAAATACGAATATGCAAGTTTACTATTTTTAATGTTGTTTCAATATCTGACGTCGACATTGAAACAACATTAAAAACAGTAAACTTGAATATTCGGATTTTTTGATCCTCCATATTTTTCCTCATACTGTCGGATCTATATCCACATATTTGCTTACATATATATATATATATATATATATATGTATATATATATATATGTAATCATTTATTTAAATATTATAACATAAATATGTTATAAAATCACTACAAAAATAGCCATTTCGTTTCGACACATCCAGTGTCTTATCAAGTGATGATGTTGAATGTAGAATAAATTTTTTTTAAAAAAAATCCAAATTCCTTAACGGACCTTCGCTAGGGGTAAAGGCTGTAGCATAAGTCAGAATGACCAATCAAAACGCAAGTATACTCCGTATATACCAATCCCACACTTTTGTATATATATATATATATATATATATATATATATATATATATATATATATATATATATATATATATATATAAAATCCAAGAGTGTTGGTGTGACCAAAAGACAAATTTCCAAAAGACTTAAAACCTGAGACAAGAACAATCATCCTGAACAAGCAAAGAAAGAGTAAAGGAGAAGAAAAAAGACCAAAAAGTAAAAGTCTACGAAGCCAGTGCTTAATACCTAGACAATCTAAGCTAGGGATTCTCAACCACCGTGCCACATCACACTAGTGCACCGACGAACCTCCTAAGGGAAATATTGCCAAAATCGCGGAAAAACGCCAGACACCAGTTTTCACACTAAATAATTAAGTAAGACATATGATTATGTGTTTTTTTTTTAATCCAGGATTTTATTTCATGACATTTATATGAATACACTTTAAGAATTTACTCAGTGTACCGTGATATTTTCATTTGCACCTAGGTGTGCCGTTGATTAAAAGGGGTGATAAACACTAGTCTAGACAAAGCAAAAAATGTTTCACAATGTCAACACACAACGAAGGTAGCTCGGATAGTTACTCAAGTTTCACGCTCTTGCGATCCGGAGGCTATATATATATATATATATATATATATATATATATATATATATATATATATATATATATATATATTAAGCGTATCACCCCAAGCAAGGCTGGAAGCCACTATCACGCAAGGGGTTAAAGAAGGGTTGGAGGAAGAGCAGATAGGATTGGTAACGGAGAGGATGTGGAGAAAGAGAAAGACAGTGGGTCGATCAAGGCAAGGGGGTTGCAGAAGATTTGGAGCGAGAGCAGATAGGAATGAAAAATGAAAGGATGTGGAGAAGGGAAGTGGATAGATCAAGGCAACTGGAGATGTCGATTGACGCTACACTTAAACTGTTGGAGGTTGTAATTGTCAGGGAAACAGTAATAGGGAAGGGAGTTCCATAAGCGAGATGTGCGAGACATGAAGCTATTGGAGTAGAAGAGACGTCTGAATCTAACAGTTTCCACGGTGTAGGGGTGGGAGCGGGATGCCAGCCTCGTGGGTCGTTTAAATTCACGAGGCCTAGGGACAAGCGAGAGCAGCTCCTCGGAGCAATTACCGTGAAAGTACTTGTAAAAAAAGCAGAGCGAGGCAACATCGCGTCTGTGAGAGAGCGACTGCAGACGAGATGCAGATCAGGGCCAATCACGTTGCCTATCCGTCTTTGGATCTTATCAAGAACGTTGAGGCAAACAGCAGGGGATCCAGACCATATGTGGCAGCAATACTCCATGCAAGGGCGAATGGTCGATTTATAGACTTGGAGGATCGATTCCGGGGAGAAAAATTTCCTGGCTCGGCACAGAGAACCAACTTTCCTTGCGGTGGCTGATGCAACTGACTCGATGTATTTGTTCCATCTCAGATCAGCAGACAGCGTGAGACCGAGCAGCCGCAGAGAGGAGCTCTCGAGATGTTGGTCATCAGACATTCTAATGGGATGCAGGGATGGATCCTTGTGGTGGTTAATGGAGAGCAGTTTTATATTAGCGGCGTTAAAGTTGACCATCCATTTCTCTCCCCAGTCCACAACCGATTGGAGGTCCTTTTCCATTTGAGCTGCCAGGTTAATTTTGTCCGCCTCACTAGATTTGTGTTTGAGGCAGGAGTAAATAGTGGTGTCGTCAGCGTAGATGCCGACTTGGGAGTCTATGGCGTCAGGAAGGTCGTTTATAAATATGAGGAAAGTGTAGGGCCAAGGATGGAGCCTTGAGGAACACCTGCGTTAGCGGGATAGGAGCTGGAGATGAATCCACTGAGAACAACCTTCAAATCCCGGTTTGATAGAAATGATTGTATTAGGTCAAACAATCGACCTGTGATACCATAACCCCGGAGCTTGCGAAGGAGGCCGGCATGCCAAACTCTATCGAATGCTTTGGAGATGTCAAGGGCCACGACAGGAGATTCGCCGTTATTATGGATAGCTAGGTAGACAATTTCAGTGATGGCTGTAAGCACATCAGCAGTAGATCGGGCAAAGCGGAAACCATACTGCTTGTCTGAGAGCAGATCGTGGGATATCAGGTGATTAATCACTTCGGCGTTGATAATGGTCTCGAAGACTTTGCCGAAGAGGGGTAGGAAACTGATAGGACGGTAATTGGAAGGGTCGGAGGGGTCGCCAGATCTCTTAAAGACAGGAACAATGGTTGAGGACTTCCAGCAGTCAGGAAAACAGGACTCCTTGAGGCAGCGGTTGTACAATTTAGAGAGAGCAGGCGCCAGTTCAGGTGCGCCTTTCTACAGGACAATGGCTGGTATTCCGTCACCACCGGTAGCCTTGTGGTGATCTAAGTTAGAAATAATGCCCAATACCGACGACGGGGTTATGTGCAAGCCGTCAGGAGGGCCTCAGTTCTGGGAGGGAAATCGGGCAAGGGTACCCTTGAAGAGTCAAGGGTAGAATTGGAAGAAAACTCCCGAGCGAAGCATTCGGCCTTGTCGGCAGAGATGGTCAGGACCTCAAACTGATTGAACAGGGGAGGAATGGAGGGATTATTATTATTCAGAACGTCTTGCAGAGGCGCCAATAGTCTTTGGAGCCAAATTTGCGGGATGCAATACGTTCCTTCATCCGAGCTGCAAATAGTGACTTGGCATCGTCGAGTGTACGCTTACACTCGTTGCGGGCAGAGGTAAATAGACGTCTATTTGGAGTCGGACATATCACTACGAAAACGGTGGAAGAAGTGGTTCGTATGGGCAATGGCGGCTGAGCAAGCAGCTGTGAACCGGGGGAGGAGCGCGGTTTGACCTTGAATTTCCTGGAGGGGATGAAATCTTCGATACCGGCTTTAATCCAGGAAGAAAACTCAGAAGCACAATCATGGGTGGGGAGCTTAAATATAGCATCCCAGGGGACATCGCGGAGGAAGTCACGAAACGAGTCCCAGTCAGCCCGCTGGTAGCTGAATGTGGTTCTGGTGGTAGGAGGCTCTTTGCAGGGGGTAGGGCTGAAGGAGATGCTAACAGACACGACAGCATGATCGGAGTTACCGATAGGACAGAGCTGCGTGGCACTACAAGACTAAGGGATGCAGGTAAAACACAGGTCGAGGACTGAGGCCTTACAGTCACGGTTGTAGGCAAAACGCGTGGGGAAATCGATTATCTGGATGAGGGATTGAGAGACTGAAAAGTTGAGAGTATGTATGCCTGCGAGGTCAGTAGTAGCGTTCTTTAGCCACTGGTTGTGATGGGCGTTAAAATCGCCAAACACAAATATGTGAGCGTACGGATGGACAGAGAGGGCCCTATCTATGCTGTCAGAAATGACATCGAGTATCCCACAGTCCTGAGAGGATGGAGAGCGGTAGAGGAAGAAAATGTAGCTTACAGCATTGAGAAGAGATAGCCGGAGACACAAGTACGAATGATCCGGCGATTCAAGAGTGGACTCTCTAGCCAGAGGGAGATGGTCCTTGACATAGACACCAAGGCCATGCATGTGGGTTAGGGAGTCTTTTCTGAGGAGAGGAAGGTATCCAGGGATCGAGAGATCAGAGGAAGAGATAGAGGAGTCAAGATTGGTCTCACACAGGGCCAGTATATCCGGGCACTTAGCAATGAGGAAAGACTCAACGTTGCAGAAGTTGGTTCTAATGCCACGGATGTTGGAGAAGGAGATATTTAAAGGTTTGGGTGATTTTTGGAAGGCTGGTTTAGGTTTATATTTCTGGTTTTTGTACTTCATGTGGGTAATTGGTGTTGGACAAAGAGAAGGCCTGAGTTACAGGAAGGCGACGGTTATCACCCAAGACGCGGGCAGAGAGGGTGTTTGGCACAGCCTGAATCATAATGTGGCCTAAGGGTTGCCCACCGGAGATGACTGCAGGGACATCTATCCATGCGCGACATGGCACTACAGACACCCCGATATTATGCAACTGTTGATTATAGCGGCCGCTCAAGACGCTACGCAAGAGTTAGGGCTCCTAACTACCAGTCGGAAACAGCAACCAGGGAACTGTCAACCGTGTACCCTCAGAATGAACAGGCAATGCCACAGACTACACGCATCACGGGTGAAACTCTACGGCACCAGCACAGAGGCCAGATAAAGAGAGAGAGAGAGAGAGAGAGAGCCGGGAACCCCTTCCTAGACATGAAACAAGTTTTGGGCCTCTGAACGTGTCCAATAGAGGGGGAGGAGTGTGGACCGGGCGGTAGGAAAGCCTACCTGCTCCTATTACATATAGCAATCAAACGACGACAAAACAAAACAATAGAGGGGGATGTAGATGGGGTAGTCTCAGGGCTTACACTAGTTGAGAGTACTGGGCAATAGGAATGACATACCATTGTGTATGTGTACAATGCTAAGTTTTAACACTAACAGTAAGTTTTAACTTAGTATAAGTCCCATTGACCTATATTTAAAACAAATAATTATTACCTCTTACGTTAGAATACTTAGTGTACGTTAAGAGAGGCTGCCCGTCGTGCCGGTTAATAAAAAGCAAAAGACAAAAATACAAATTAATAAATAAAGAGAGAGGGACAAAAAAAAAGTAAATAAAATAAATAATTCTAATCAAAATTCTTAAGTACATTAAGAAATTAGATATACAAGGAACACAGCATCAAATAAGGGGTGCTTATATGCTAAAAAAAAAAATTTTGAAATAAATTAACAAATTACATATGCATACACAGGGAACACTGCATCAAATATGGGGCCATTTTAGACTTAGATGGACAGAGAACCTGCTCCTTTCTCGACCATAAAACCAGCCAAAAATAACGTCGAGAATTTCAGGCGTGCCTCCTCAGGCCGGGCAACGACTTATAATGAAACCAGTGTTGGGGGAGGGGGCCAAAGTCGGCGACCCTACTTCCCCCCCTACAGTGGGCCGAGCTGGCATGATAAGACTGGTGAATATTTGAATCGACACGATGAAGAAACGGTCAGAAATTCAGTGTCGGAATTAGTAATTCATAAGAGCAAGTAAGGTAGGCCAACGCTAATTTGGAGGCAACAGACGAACAATGAGCAAATTCTCAAACTTTGTCCATTCTTTACGCTCAAAAAAACAAAAAAAAACAAAAAAAAAACGAGGATTCAAAAGCAGATAAATTTAAAACTTACGTTAGAAAACTTTAAAAAGCAAAAGACAAAAATACAAATTAATAAATAAAGAGAGAGGGACAAAAAAAGGAAATAAATAAATTAAATACATAATTCTAATCAAAATTCTTAAGTACATTAAGAAATTACATATACAAGGAACACAGCATCAAATAAGGGGTGCTTATATGCTAAAAAAAAACACAATTTTTTAAATAAATTAACAAATTACATATACATACACAGGGAACACTATGAATATAAACCGGCAGGCATAAAACTATAATTAGCCGAAGTGTTTCGGCATCTGCGGGACATTATCATGGTAATGTAGGATTTATTATGCTGCACGTATTTAGATACTAACAAGAGAGGATATCATTGGTTTATCAAGGATAGTAAATTTTGCGAACGTTCAGGAAATTTACAAGCCTTGATGATCGCGTCGTCTTTCATCAAGGCTTCATCAATTCTTTCGTTGCATATTCAGACTTCCCTCGGTAACGATCTCAGCATTTCGAGCTGAACGTTTTTATTCAATCTTATCTTGTCCCTTTTTATTCATTTTGACACTTCTACATATATATTCCACCTGAGAATGAATATATATATATATATATATATATATATATATATATATATATATATATATATATATATATATATATACTCATTAAAAGATACTAAAATAAATAGACCCAGACATAGAAAAATAAAAGTTTTATGGTTTAATCCTAATTCATTTTGGCAACTATCTAATATAAATGTTGGTCGATACTTTCTGAAATTGATTGACAAACCTGTTAGGCAAAATAACCCACTAATCCAAATTGTTAATAGAAAAAACTTAAAACTTAACTATTGATGCAAAAATAACATCTATAATATTATTAATTCACATAATAATAAAATATTAAACACATTCTATAACAATAATCAACCAAATAGCAAACCCTCTTGTAACTCTAGAACCAAAAACACCTGCCCCAGTGGAGGTATATGCAAAACCGAAAATTTTATGTACCAAGCAACAAAATTTCCTAAAGAAAATGTAAATGACAAACAAGTATACATCGGTTTTCTACAGGGATCTGGAAGCAGAGGTTCTAAAATCAAAAGCATTCTTTCTCTGTCCCTTATCTGCAATACCAAACAGCTTTAATATAAAAAAAATCTGGGAATTAAAGGATCGAAACTTCACCTCATAGATAGAATGGAATATTATAGTTAAATCCCAAACGCCTAACAGCTTCAGAAATAATTGTAATTTGTGCCTGGAAGAAAAATGAAATAATTAAATATAAAAATAGAAACCAGCTACTGAACCAAAGAAATGAAATCATATTAAAATGTCGCCATAAAAATAGATTTAAATTATCTTATAAGTATAATTTTATTTTGTTTTGCAGTCATACAATTAATTTGTCTTATTTATTGAAAGTTATATATTTATGCGTATATATGTATGCATGTGTATATGCATATATGTATATATATATATGTATATGTATATATATTTTTATGTGTATATGCCTATATGAGAGTATATGTGTATGTGCGTGTGTATATGTACGTGCATACATGTATATATATATATATATATGTGTGTGTAAGTGTATTATATATGGGTATATATAAGAATATTATTGCACATGTATATATATGTGTGCATGTAATGTTATGTGTATGTGTGTGCATATATATAATGTGGGTATTTATGTGTATATGTCTAGTTACGTCTATTTATATGTTTATATATGCATATGCGTACATGTGCATATATATATATATGTATACATGTTTATATGTATGTATATATGTATGCAATATATATCTATGTGTTTATTTGTATTTGCATTGATGAGTACATTTGTATATGTTTCTATATGTATATAATACATGATGTATTTTAAAATTAGATAATGATATATATGTGTGTGTGTGTATACATATGTATGTATATATATATATATACATATATGGATGCGAGTATATTTTATGTGTGTGTGTATGTTAGTGTGTGTGTGCATATATACATGTATGTATATATATATATATATATATATATATATATATATATATATATATATATATATATATATATATATA
Source organism: Acanthosepion esculentum (assembly GCA_964036315.1). Classification (NCBI taxonomy): domain Eukaryota; kingdom Metazoa; phylum Mollusca; class Cephalopoda; order Sepiida; family Sepiidae; genus Acanthosepion; species Acanthosepion esculentum. Next base: position 6,948,859 of record OZ038496.1, read on the forward strand.
TATATTCTTTCCTTTTTGACCCTGTCAATCACAATGGAATAGCGAAACAGATCCATAATTTTAATGATGAAATTCTTTTCCGAGAAATATTCTTTGGTGTTTGGGAAAAACTAAATAGCAGCAAAGCGTTTTTTTTTTTATTTATGGCATTTTTTATTTTGATATTTTAATTCCTTGATTTTAATTTTAATTAGAAGAATAAATAATCAAACATGAAATGAAATAATAAATGAAATTCAAGTTTTGGTCAGCAAGAATCTTCCAAAATACGACTGTAGATTGTTTTAAGAATCTTGTCTTCAAAATAAGGATACGTCTTTGACTGCACTTCATTTTATATTCCTCCCAAAATATATTTTTTTCGAAAAATACGGTAATTTTGAAAAAAAACCCAAAGTAGATCAGCAGGAAAATGATCCGAATTAGAATTGAAAGTACAGGATTCTTTGAAAAAAAGTTAATCATCGAAAAAAAAACGAAACGAAAAATGCCCCCCCCCCAAAGGAAGATGTCGTAATATTAGACAGTAGTTTTACTTTATTTATTAATCGATCATTTTTTGTTTGGTCTTTAATTCTAGTCGAAAGAAAAAAAAATAGTTACTGACGGGACGGAAAGGAAGTAAAGTCACAGATTCAACATCGTCGTGATGAGTCGAAGCGAAAGTTTGGTGAGGGTGAAGAGTGCCCTTTTGTCTCTAGGAAAACATTCTGGCAATCCGTCAACGTGGGTCATAAGGTCAACTACCCTTCCTGATTTGGAAAACAGCCAACCTTAAACGCGCACGTGATTATTTGGAACGTAGCAAGATCTGGTGGAATCGTCTGGGAAAAGAAATAACAGATAAGATGAAACAAAGAGTTCTAAAGCATAAAGGAGATATATGTTAACAGAAATATTCTTACTAAAAGAGAAGAAATGCATGTATATATATATATATATATATATATATATATATATATATATATATATATATATCTTTCTCTCACACACTCTTTCGCTCTCTCTCTGTCATATATATATATATATATATATATATATATATATATATATATATATATATATATGGATGAGATTGCAAGACGAAATGTAAAAAATAAATATTTGTGATGCGTTTCAAATTCCTATTGGATGTAACGCTTCACAAATAAACGTTTTCCATTTTGTTTTAGAATTTCCTCTATTCTGTTCTTGTTAGATAAAATATATATCGTTATCTCATACATACATACATACATACATACATACATACATACATATATATATATATATATATATATATATATATATATATATATATATATATATATATATCAAAGAATAATCACATCGAAACATCCGGTAATGCATTTATTTCAACTGATAAGTTTTAATATCTTCCTCATCAGACTAAAATTACAAAAAAAAAACATTTTTTTAATTATGGTCTGATGAGGTATATATTAAAAACGTATCTGCTGAAATAAATTTATTACTGGATGACTCGATGTTGTGATAAGTTATTTCCTTTGCTTCATCGCATATTGTTCTGTACATTGAGATCTCTTCATGGATGTATCTTTTTAATATCTAATATGTAAAAGACCTACTTGGATTATCCTTTACACTTACGTGTTTCACATTATCTCTCTCGCTCTCTCTCTCTCTCTCTCTCTCTCTCTCTCTCTCTCTATATATATATATATATATATATATATATATATATATATTATTTCTATAACCGTAATTCTTAGTGGGTACATGCGTTTGAGTTTCTATCCCAGTTTTTCTTTTATTAAATAGTAACATTTTTTGTTAACATCATTTCAAATCATTTTGGGTATTTTAATGCCATAATTTATTTGATAGGGAAATATTGGCATTAGCATAAATGTCGATTATGTTTCAAATTATTGTATTATTATTCGGGAAGTTATTTATATTTTTATATATAATATTATTCTTCTACATTTGTATTGCAATAAAATCTTTCATGTCGTCTCTCTTCTAGTAGGGTTTTCACATTGATTCAAAATCGGCCTATTCTCTTAGAATATCTTTTAAAATGTAAATGTTCTGCCAAGCTGCACTGAGGTCGGCTATCTTGAGTGAACATGGAAGAGTTTGTGAGCTGTTATTTTTTTGTATGTCTAACAGGTAGTCTACACAGGATAACTTGTTTACGTGTTATTTTGTTCTGAACACTGTCTTCCATACACCCATTGTATTGAGTACAGTTTATTTTGGGTGCTTTTCTTTTGCCATCTTTTTAATTAAACATTTGTTTATTTTTGGTTAGACGTCTGTATGCGGGATTTGAAGACTTCAGGCAGTAGGTTCAGTACTGATTTGGCTGCAGTATCAGTTTCTTCGTTACCTCAAATTCCAGTGAGACTTGGAAGGCAATTATAGTTTTTGGAGATATTGTGTAGCTTGTTTGCGTTTCTTGTTTTTATGACTGGGCTGATAGTGAATCTGAGGACTTTCTCTTGAGATTGGGATCGCCCCTTCTCTTTCCATCTAGTCTTCTCCTTCTTAAATGTCTGTTAAAGTCTATCATGTTGCTTATAACCGACCAAATGCTCTTGTCTTTTGACTGATCTTTCCTTCCTTGTTTCTTTTTTTTTGGTTCTTTGGCTTGATATGTTTTTTGGTTTTTCTACTTCTTCGGCTTTGGATGGTCACTTGTTTCTGTTTAGCGGCATATCAACTTCTTTCAGATAATCGCGAAATTTAAATATTTTGCACGCAATTTTATTTTTTTGGGAGATATTAATGGTTTTAGTAATACTTGTTTTTACTAATTAGCCCATAGCTGGGGGAGAACAGATATATTGATCGAGTTTATTTACGCGTAAATTATAATGAATGCAAGTGCATTTGGAACTCCATTAACAATTCCGTGTCCTTATCCATTAAACCACCCGCACATCCAAGCTTAAATCACCTAGTATTCCCAAGTGGTCACCCGTCGAATTACTGACCAGGCTCGACATTGCTTAACATCCGTGATCGTACGGATACCGGTGTCTCAAAGTGATGTGGTCGTAAGGCATTACAATACCCGCACATCCAAGCTTACATCCCCTAGTATGACCAAGCGGTCACCCATCTCTCTGCTGCCCATGCTCGACGTTGCTTAACTTTGGTGATCGTAAGGGACTCGGTTTTCGGTCGGTACTTGATTTGTTTCTTTTTGTTTCTGCATACGTGGCCGATTTGTAGACCTTTATAATCTCTGTATAGAAGAATTGTAGATCATCTTATGGAGTTTCACTTCGGTTGGAAAGTTGACGACGACGTCATTTACTTCTTTCTTATGGGTTGTACTACGAGGGTCGGTTCTATATAGAAGCCTTGCTTAGTTTGTTTCATAGGAACCTATAAAGCTTACCGTATCCGGTAAATTGCTCGAAATCATTTACTCGACAGTAAATTGCTCGAAATCAATTGCTCGAAAAATAATTACTCAAACTATCAATTGCTCGAAAAATAATTACTCAAACTATCAATTGCTCGAAAGGCAGTTTGCTCGAAACCTATGTTTAAAAAAAATAAAACTACATTGTTTCTAATATTTACTATAAGATAAAATAATACAACTTTATTGTTGTTAACTGAACAGTTAAATTTAAAGAACGAGTACATTTATATAGCAGGTCTTATTTTTTTCTCGAAAGGCAGTTTGCTCGAAACCTGTGGTTAAAAAAAAAAAAAAACACGTGCTAAGCATTTCCTTTTTTTGCACATTTCATATTTCCAGTAAATCTAATTGTTCACTGTTTTGTCCTTAATATATATATATCCATCCAAACACAACTTCTTCTTTCCTTTTTCGCTCTCAACAAAAGTTATGTCCATCACTAGGGTTCGAGATCTCCAAAATTACTGAAATAGAAATAGAAAACAAATATAGAAAAAAAAATCAGGACTGCTAAAGTTGAGTGTCGTGGCTCTTTTTATATCCAGCTCCGTTGACGTGTCGTGAGACGGCGCAGTTTCCGTGGTGCTTCGGGCTTCGAAATTACTTCGAGCAATCTGACATTCGAGCAATTGATAGTTCGAGAAATTAATTTTCGAGCAATTGATTTCGAGCAATTTACTGTCGAACAATTGATTTCGAGCAATTTACCAAGATCCAAATCTTACAGAAGGTTTGGTATTTCTTCTGGTTTAACTTTTAGTTTTCATTGATTGATTTGATTGCACATTTGGCGTACCTCTGAGATGGGTTGGCTTTGTTGTGGTCGAACTGAAGCGAGTTGGGTGAAATTACATTTACAATCGTGTGTGTCTTTGTTTATTTTATTTCCATAAATTCTTTCTCCCTTTGCCCAGGTTCAAAAGCCTTCAGTTGACTGAATTGTTCGACGTTGAAGTTGACGCATTTCAATCGTCCACATGATCAGAAGAATCTCTGAACAAATAGTTTACATACTCGTTTCATTTTGATCCTTGTTTGTTCTGCAAAAATCTCTGAAAGTTACAGCATGTATATATATATATATATATATATATATGCATACATATATATATATATATGTATACGTGTATATGTATATGCCAGCTATCAATATACCACATAACACCCTTGAGCGCTTAGCCTTTGAGCGGGTAGAATGGAGATCAACATTTTATGGTGGACACAGCAGTTTTCAATCTGTTTGTCTGAATCATATTCAAGAAGGAAGAGCAAGAAATAAAAAGTCAGCCAATCTAACAGTGATCGCATCTCACAATCCTCACACTTGCTCCATATGTGGCCACCTTTGTAAATCACTAGTGGGTGTTAAATGCCACTTCAGATTATAGCACAAAATTTCATAACTGAACCAATTAAGCTGCCAGATCCTCATACGTCATATATATATATATATATATATATATATATATATATATATGTATATATATATATATATATATATATATATAGTGTGTGTGCGTGTGTTCTACAGAGAGGATATATTTTTCTTTAATGATATCTCTCAAATATTCAGGTCGAAAGGCGAAAACGAATTAAGATGCTGTTTAATAAATAAACGGAGCGTCTAGTCAAATCTGAATATCTTATAGAATAACGTTTTAAGTTATAAAGTCTAACGGATTAATAAATAAAACAACCAATCATCCTTCAGAATATATATATATATATATATATATATATATATAGATATATATATATATATATATATATATATATATATATATATATATATATATATATATATATATATGTGTGTGTGTGTGTGTGTCTGTGTGTGTGTATGTATGTATGTATGTATATACATAAATTCACAAGAGGATAGAATCCAGGTGGAACTCAATGTCTAGGACAGAGTAAGAACTTTTTTTGAACTTGTGAGTCTGATGAATTGGATCGTGATTACGATTCCAATGTAATAAATTATAACCATGGAATATTAGTGTTTGAGTCATTTTTATTATATATATATATATATATATATATATATATATATATATATATAATGAAAATAGTGTACATAATACATCATCTCAAAAATAAATAGTGTACATCATCTCAGAAATACAGACAGATACAGAAAAACAGAAACGTTGTAATAAATACGGCAACAAAGATGAGGACAATAGTCCGAATAATGTAAATAGTGTACATAATACTACATCTCTGAAATACAGACAAAAACTGAAAGGTTGAAATGTTGTAATAAATATGGCAACAAAGATGAGGACAATACTCCGAATAATGGAAATAGTGTACATAATACCGCATCTCCGAAATATAGACAGATAATGAAAAGCCGAAATTTGTAATAAATATGGCAACAAAATGAGGATTGTAGTACGAATCGTGTAAATAAAGTACATAATACCTCATCTCAGAAATATAGACAGATACTGAAAGGCCGAAACGTTGTAATAAATATATCAACAAAAATAAGGACAATAATCCGAATAATATAAATAATGTACATAATACCTCATCTCAAAAATATATACAGATACTGAAGGACCGAAACGTTGTAATAAATATGGCAACAAAGATGTGGACAATAGTCCGAAAAATGAAAATAGTGTACATATACCTCATCTGAGAAATATAGACAGATACTGAAAGGCCAAAAAGTTGTAATGAATAGGGCAACAAAGATGAGGACAATAGCCCGAATAATGTAAATTGTCTACATAATACTACATCTCTGAAATATAGACATATACTGAAACGTTAAAATGTTGTAATAAATACGGCAACAAAGATGAGGTTTATAGTCCGAATAATCTAAATAGTGTACATAATACCTCATCTCTAATATATAGACAGATACTGAAAGGCCGAAACGTTGTAATAAACCTGGCGACAAATATGATTACAGTCGTCCGAATAATTTAAATAATGTACATAGTACCTCAACTCAGAAATATAGCCAGATACTTAATAATATTTGTTAGTATTTTTTTCCTTATCCCCACCTCTTCTCCACAGTTCTGCGGCATATTAGGCAAAATATATAACTCTAGTAATGGATCTATTTCTCTTTGAATTCTGTAGCGAATATATCTCGATTTTGGGCCATTTTCATGCTTATCTGATCAAATGGACTCCGCATTATAATACTACGGATGTTGCCGATATTCAGGCTTTCATTTTTTCAGTCTCTCATTCTCTTTGAAATATAGTTGACAACCCGATTGGTTTCCCTTATAAATCAATATGGCGCCGTACTATATTTGTCGCTTACCACCTCTCTTGACCTTTATCGCGCTTTGCTACTGTGTCTCTTTGCTAATTCGGGGCATGCTATAGAGTATATCGATAATTCCTTTGCCTCGTCTATTAGACACGGACTCCCTATTCAAAAGACTTGTTTCTGCTATCAACGTACCGATTGGGATTCATTTTTGATTTCCTACGCGATGTTCACTTGTGGTGAAATTTTCCGTCTACCCGCTGGAAATTGTGCCTCTGAAGTTTCTTGGATGAAAGCCATCCCAGAGGCTTCTCGTAAAAAAACAACAACACTTAAAACCACAAATTCTTGGTTTACACCTACATAATCAATCACTATATCCCACAGAAATAATTTTTATTTGGCTATACCAACGTCTTAACTATGATCACAACGGACACCACTTTGTGTCCACTCGTATTAAGTGCAAGCATTTTCTTAGAGGCTAAGTTGTTCGCTGGTAGATTTAGGTACGCTACAGCCTATCAATTTCTGACCGCTCTGTAAGTTTGTGTGCAATAAGCTGAAGTACTCAACTATTTCTTTCTCCCATCGATCTGACACTATTTACTCCTGTCTGAGAGATTCGATGGAATCAAATTGGCAACTGATCTTGAAAATGACATGTTGTTAACTGAAGTCAGCATTTGCTGGTTATTTTTAAATCATCTAAAATAAAATGGCTCTATATTAATCATCAAAAAAAAGAAAGAAAAAAAGTAAAACAACAAAAAAAAAACTCTTTTTACTTCCATCAGAATTTCTTATGCTAGCTTCCAGGAGAGAAACTGACTAAGCATTCTCATTCTCTCGTTTTCTAATGACATGAAGTGAAATGATTACATAGAATGAATTGCTATATCTACTGCCAAGAATGTCGTTTCACTATGTCGTCCGAGACAATTTTTTTCTTGTCAGCATATAACTTGCACATTTATAAGTCTACTGTTCGTTTGTGTAACTGGTTTACTTTTGCTATGCATCAACAAATACTTGACAACTTCAAAACGAGAATCAGCAACTTTATCGGTCCTGACCTGGCATCTCTTTAGGAGTCACTTTCCTGCCGCTGTGACACAGTTTCCCTTTGAATTTTCTATATATGTTTTTTACCGTATCTGTTCTGATGAGCATTCCTCTTTCGTTTGATGAAGTGGCTGACTTGTCGAACTGTTTGCCTTTGGGCAGAGAGGAACCCAAACGAGGCCTTGTGCTACAACCTGCCTTGTCGCTAAATACCTTTATTCCACCTAAGTACCTCGACTTCATGAATGTAAGCGTAGTACTAGATTGGCAGTTAGGTCTCATAATTTCTCTGTTGTGATTGCTAGTAATAACAATACGCCGTAACTCTCTTCCAGCTTTCCGCTTTCCTGTCAACTACGATTTTCTAAAAATTCATATTCAATGTCAATTTTCATCTTCTGTATTTTTAAAAGCGGTTCTTTTATTTACCTTTCTGTTTGTTTCACATTAAGTAACCCCTGACGTTCTAGTGGCTTTTATTAACTTGCTCAGTGTGAAAATATTAAAAATAATCTCCACTCGTCGTTTGGTTTGAGTTGAGGAATCTATGTGGAGAACCCTGTTTTTTTCTTTTTAGAACGAGAAGTTAATGTTGTAGAAAGATTGACTCAGAGCTTGACGTGACGAGATTAGATTCAAGCAAGAATATGAACTAAGGAGATATAGATTTGGAGAAGCCCCAAATAGTGATGTGCGAATACTTAAATAGGTAATTGAACGTTGTTCTAGCAAGATTTTTCCCGTGGCCAAATTAGTAATGGAATGGTTCAGCTGTAGGAGTTCCAAAGAATTTGGCACAGAAATCGGAAGGCGCATTGGTATGGCATAATGTGTCTTTCAAAAACGAAACAATGTCATGAGAATCAGAAAACATATTTGGAAACTCGTTAATGCTAATAGTGCTCAACTGTAATGTAATATCAAATGTGGCAGTGAATGCTGGACAATTTCGTCACAGATGAATATGAGATTTGAGGCAACCGAGATGTTGATCTAAAGAAGGATGGTGAGAATACCACAAATGGAACCTGAGAGTAAGAAGGGTATTCTAAGAAAAATGAGAACGAAAATGGTATTTAGAATCAAAAAGTTTAAATGTCTGCAACATAATAAGGAAAGGGTGCTCGGAGAATGTAACACTCGTAACCGTGAACAGGAAAAACAGCGAGCAGCATACATAACAAACTTGTATAAATGAAAAGCCGAAGAAGGAGTGAAGTTGATAGTAAAAAGATAAACATTGCTCAGATCTAGAAATGAATAGGAAGTTGTGGAGAGGCATGATTGTTCACGTCCTGCGGAGAAGTTGCAGATCAAAAAACCGTAACAGATGTGTAGAGAGTAGAAACGTGACGATTTTCAATCTGATCCGGAATTAAACTTTAAAACTACTCATATGTCTCTAACATAAAGGTAGACGGTTATTTTACGTATAGGCAGGCCCGGTGGGTACTACCCCCAGATCTCTCATCCGGAAGCCAGAGTGAGGGCCACAAGTAATGCTTTTTAATCATCGCATTGTGAATCAGTTTTAATTTTTTGGTTTCAAAACACGGTCAAGATATTATAATAACATCATCCACATGCAAATAAGGCTAAAATTAATGGAAGCCTTATTAATAAAAACAAACAAACCAATACTTAATAATATTAACTTTGTACATGGACATAATATCTTGACCGTGTTTTGAAACAAAAAATGAAACATTTTAAAAAACATGCATATAACAAACAATTTCTAATTCTAACATTTAAAATATAATCCTTGAAAATGACTAAAACTATAGACGAAAGCGCTCGGATATAAAAGAACATTCGGACAGTTTTTATATAATTTATCATCCGAAAAGAAAAACATTATTAGATCGCATGAGAAATTGTATTATAAACTAAATAAAAGCGCCTTGTCAGTCGTTTTTAATGAAATGTGCATGAAAGGATTGCTGCCTAAACACACACACACACACACACACACACACACACACACACACACACACACACATATATATATATATATATATATATATATATATATATATATATATATATATATAGTGGACTCTACCGTCGTATTTGACGTATGAGGGTCAAGCAGCACAATTCCTGGGAACCGACAGCCAGACACTAGCACATATGATGTGATTATAATGGTGAAAGGCTTTGCGCAGAACCATCCACAGCCGAATACAGAGACATAGTGCACTACGTGTCACAAGGTCCCCAAACTACCCTCTGCAGGTTTTGAATTCAGACTTGTCTTTCACCCAGTCCAATTACCATCCAAGGATATAGAACGCAATATGTTCTGCATATACCCATAGCTGGAAAGAGAAGAGGATTAATACCTTTCCCAAGAGTATTAGCACATAAGTGAATGTAATATATATATATATATATATATATATATATATATATATATATATATATATATATATATATATATATGGTGAAAAATATGAAAAGACAAAACAAAATCTGAATATGTAAGTTTACTGTTTTAAACAACATTAAAACAGTAAACTTGCATATTCGGATTTTGTTTTGTCTTTTCCATATTTTTCATCATACATCCACATATTTGCTTACACACACACACACATATATATATAGCCTTGAACAAAATGGACGTCATAACTAAGGAACCTTTCCGCCAATACTTTATCAAATATATTCGTTGGCACTATTAGATATAAATGAATACAAAGACACACTTAATAAAGTAAATGAAGAGGGAAAGGTGGAACTCGATTAAAAGACAAATTTTAATTATATAAATTAAAATTGAACAAGGGGGATGTAAATAAATAATTCCACAAGAGTTTAAAATAGAAAAAGGGGGAACTCACAGACCCTCCAACAGACGTAAGGAACATAGAAAATGTTCCTTCTGTCTGCAAAGACTGGGTTGCTGACACTTAATATAGACGGCTTCAGAAACTCGAAGATGATGTGTTGATCGAGCACTCTGTAAAACCGAAAACCACGTGTCTTCGTACTCAGAGGCACAAGCATGATTGTGCAGCAAGTGTTGCCCTATTGCAGACTCATGGACTGACTGAATTGTTCTTCTTATAGGCTGACTGGGACTGCATGAATGCACAGAAGCAGGAACATGCTGCGCCACACGCGTCTCCAAACTTAGATTGTTACGTCCTATGTATACCGCGTCACAACGGCATTTGAATTTATAAACAATTAAGTTTTTATGAAAATAGGACAGCCTATCCTTGGAAAAGGAAGAAAGCAGGGTTCTAGTATGAAAAACCGTGCGCAACTTGACAGCATTGTAGGTAGACAAAATGGACGCCGAAAATTTGTCCGATAATTGCTGAGATTTCCTACCAAGCCAAGGTAACTTTAGATAAACAGGGCACTGGCTGGGACCAAATACCACAGGCTCCTTAAAACGCCTGATTTTATTATCAATTACACGACTGACAACATTGATGAGATTACCATTACTTTCGAAAATATCTCGAATCTTAGTCAATTCACCATCTAATATTTCAAGGGAACAACTCATGACAGCACGATGGGCCAAAGTCGAAATCAGACCAATTTTGTGAGATTTAGGGACAAACGAGTTCCAATTCGTATAAAGTCCGGTGAATGTGGACTTACGAAAAACATTAGTGGCGAAAGCCCCATCCTTGCGCTCAGTAAGAACATCCAAAAAAGGGAGAGCTGTATCTTTTTCAATCGCCATTGTAAACTTAAGGGAAGGATGAGTTGAGCCAGAGAATTTGTGGCATCTGTGGAAGAATCAAAGATGGAAAAAGTATCGTCCAGATATCTCATATAGACACAGGGTTTATGGACTTTATAAAATAAGATTCGTTCATAATAGCCCACTAAAATATTGGCTAAAACCGGACCTAACGGGCTACACATCGCAGACCCCACCCGTCTGGACATATATTGTCTCATTAAAGCTGAACTCCACGCCTTCTGTAGCCAAACGCATGCATTCCAAAAATAGTTCCTCAGGGATGCTCGAAGGACCTATTTTGCCCCTATATAGAATGTCAGCACAAATGCCAATGGTCTCAAGAAATGGAACATTGGTAAATATACTGACAATATCAAACGACACCATCAATTTATCTTCAGACCGAATATCCAAATACACAAAGACTTTCTAAAAGGGTTATTTAAATATGTGCAAGGCATTTTATTAATAATTAAAGTTTATTAATGAAATTATATTCTAATAGATTTAAAGTACTATAGTAATTACTAATTAAGGATTAAACATAAAAATGTATGTTTCATCTCTATTCTTTATTATTTTTTGCAAAATTAATTAGCACTTAAGGAAGATACTTGAAAGTGCCTACAAAAAATGACTTTTTTATTTCTTTGATTTAGTAAATTTTTATTTTTCAGAAAATTTAATAATGTATAATTTTTCATGTATGCACAAAGGACATGGGTCATTTAATGATCTTCAAGCCCTAGCTTTTCTTATTAATTTCCACTTTACTGTTGGTGCTTAATTTGTTATTTAAGTGTCAGAGATATTTAGATAGCTATGTTTGATATCGGTATTTATTATTATTAAAGGACGTTTGATGTTGGCTCCACCTTCTTTTAAATTCATTTCCTGTACATCCAGTCTAGAATGTAACTACTTCTTGGTCTGCAATAGATGAAATATTGCATTGATAAATTATTGATTCAATCACGCATTTATTATTAAGAGAACAGTTTTGAGGATTTCTACAGTTACATGATTTTTCTTTTTCATTTCTTTTTATTTTATTATCTATATTTTTTGATTTTGGTATAAGTGCTTATTTAAGATATTAGCATTATTTTTCTTAATAACCATTTCTAAGTTTTCAGTACAACTGCAACTTAATTTTATGGTATTTTTATTAAAAATTATACTGAGTTTACTATCTCTAGGTAAATGATTATCGATTAATGCAAGGAATAGCTGTCCTAACTTATTTCTTATCATTTGGTTGTATGGAGGTGATTACCAAATGATTTTTTTATTTCTATTTTTCTATGGTGTCCATTTTCATTTTTTATATAATTGAGTTTTGGGCATTTATAGCCACAATTCTTTAGAGCTTTATTATATAAAATTACTATGTTCATAGAATATTTTCTCATTTGCTGAATTTGTACTCATTCTTTTTTCAGTAGGTGAAGGTATATTCTTAATTATAGATGGAGGATGATTAGAATTAGTGTGTATATAATAAGGATTCGTATTGGGCTTTTTGTAAGGTAGGCATATATTATTCATCAAATCTAGTGATATATCAAGGAAGTTAGCGTTTTCATTTTAGTATTTACAGTAATTTTCAAGGTTAGGCATTTAAATTCTGTGTGTAATAATTTTCTAATTTTATCAATTTTAAAGTTCGTAGAATTTCTTACGACCATAAGTCCATCGTCTCTGTACAATCCAGAGTCATTTATACTAATTTCACGATATGCAGTAAGATTATATAATATAAAAAAACTAGAAGTTCAGAGGACACTGCAGAGTCCAATTATTCCATTGTGATGTCAAATTCGTCATTAGATTTTTTAAAAATAACATTAAAATCTTCATGTCTTATTCTGCATTTAGTTAAATTTTTATTGAGAGGAAAGATGAAAGTATTTTTAAATAACAAAACAAAAGTCATTGAAACAAAGCAAGTTCCGTCGACCATTGATGACAATTCCAGAACAACGTAACTATAAACAATTTGTTCTATCCTCTGCCAGCCGCTATGATGGAGAAAGCATTACCTCGAACCGTCGCCAGTGAGACACGCTGCAAGAGCCACTCCGTTTCGCGAGGCTCGTTCCTTAATCGAGACGCAATCGCGCCAATCCTCCGAAGGAACGCCATCGAATGAGGGCCAATAACCCCTGAAGTCCCCACTGCCAGAGGAGTAAAAAAAAAAATCTATCAGCAAGAGAAGAATATTTAGCTATTTTTTTTATCTCTGCGTCTCGGGCGACGAACCCCGGTTCAACCGCGGACCTGATCAAATTACCGAAAATGTATCTGCACAGGTCGCATCCCAAATCAACGACTTACTCATTTTAAAAAGGGAAGATGGTAATGCTTTCCATCACCACGGTCGAGGCCTACGGGTTCGATTTTTAATCCATTGCGCGTCATTATGAATAAGTACGGTTTTTTTTCGCATTCATAATAATGTTTTTCTCTACACCTGTTATGTCTGAGAATTGGATATCAAAATCCATAGCATTCATGAAAAGTTCCTTTCATATTGATTGGTCGTAATTCTCAATATCAAACTGCATTAGTGTACAATTTGGTTTCTCGTTGATAGTAGTAAAGCAGGTGGTAACTTAAGTATTAATCCAAAGTATTAATCCAAAGTATTAATCCAAAGTATTAATCCAAAGTATTAATCCAAAGTATTAATCCAAAGTATTAATCCAAAGTATTAATCCAAAGTATTAATCCAAAGTATTAATCCAAAGTATTAATCCAAAGTATTAATCCAAAGTATTAATCCAAAGTATTAATCCAAAGTATTAATCCGAGGTAATCTATTATTTGTTGGTTGATCCTTCCTACGATTTTCTTACTAATTAAGCCGATTTCAGGGTTAGGGTTAGGGTTAGTAGTTCTTGTAGTCGGATTAGCTTCGAAATCGGGTTTGTAACTCATTATCGTTATATAGCACTCTTTTATGGTAAGTTTACCTCACCTATCACTAATATTCAATTTATCTGCGATATTTTTACTACTAATTTTAATGTTTTCCCTATAGTCACGTAATTTTTACTAGCCTTTTTACTGTTCTTATTTCAATATTTTAATTAGGTTGCTGTTGTCCGTTGGTTTTAATTTCCAAAATATTTCCTGTTGTATCCGATTTCATTTAAATTTTTTCAGTTGCATTAATATCTTTCATTATCTTGTCCAGACGTTTTTGGAAATAATTTATCTTTTCATGGAATGTTATGTTATTCATTATTTCCAGTAAATAATTTTCAAATCCAGATAATTTTTGAATGAACTGTGATGTGATATATATATATATATATATATATATATATATATATATATATATATATATATATATATATATATATAAAAGAGGTGCACCACTGACCCGTATATATATATAAATAGCCGAGAAAAATAACAGCACTCGTGGCCTGACGATTGCATCTAGTAGGAAACAGACTGTCGCCTCTAAGTGTTGATTCTATGTTCACTTTTATATTTACACACGCTCTATCTCTGATATTGAGCACTTTATCCTATAAAAATAGCACACTTTAAGACTATATTTCTTCATATATATATATATATATATATATATATATATATGGGTACAACATACTTTTAGCTTCATGCCACATCTAAGCTACGTCTTGTAACTTGCTAGACATACATTTTCTCTCTCTTTCTTTCTTTCTCACTCTCTCACTTTTTCTCATCTAAGAGTAGTGAGTTCGATCCTCACTGTGTGCTCCCGACTGTCGGCTGTGTGCCACCTCTAAGTTACATGTTAACATCTAGTCACAATAAGCTTCCTGGCATGCTTGCAAATTTCATGATTATTCGAAATGCAGGTACCAAATATTTAAAAAAAATGTCATTCACTTATTAGCCACCAGCTTAACCACACCCGATAGGCCGGAGCCAGTAAAAATCACAGTTGGCGCCTATAAAATAGACACTATTACCTTTTTTTGTTGAGAGTTGACAAATACCGCAATTAAGTATTCTAATACTGTCCCTTATAAATACTAAACATATATGGTCATGGTTTCCTTTTTGTGAAATGACACAAACCTGAAAGATGTTTATTGCGAATATACCTTAAAAATAATCCCACACCTATTATTCATGAAAATAATCCGACGTAGCTTATCAGGTTAAAGGTATTTTACTATTTGAACGTTGAAAAATGAAATGAAAATAGAGGACTACGGTTTTAAAATCTTATATGCCCTCCACCATAAAACCAATCTCACATTTTAACACAGACTTCCTTGGTATGATTAGTGGGCTGAAGTACAGATGTGTGAGCATGCAGTTTCAGTCTGGACTGCATAATGACATGTCGAATATGACCCTGTCGTTGAATGATTATGTTTCAGTAGGCAAATCATAAAAGGTGTACCCAGTGATAAATGTTTCGTTGAAACGATGTAGTGTTCTCTGTTCATCACTCTTGTTTAAACCAGACGAAATGATCAAAAATTTTCCTTAGACTTCTTTAACAAGAGAATTGGCTGTAATCATTCATTTTACAAATAAAATTAGTGAAATAATATTTTTATATAATTGAAGCTTAAGTTAATCTGAAACTTGATTGATTAAAGAATGCGGAATATATGGAATATTCTAGCTCGCAATATTTTCCAACACTATCAATTCTTGAGAACAAGACCATTCGTATCAATAAAATTCTATGGAGACAACCATAGTTGTTGAAATATATCAAGTGTTTGTTTTACAGACATTGTATCTGCACCCCATGTTTAACCATCTTTGTACAACTTCAGGTCGTTGAGCATTGAAATTGGAGTTGCCCTTCTAGACTGTTTGTACCCACTCAATTTGCTATTTAACCCATAGCAAGTTATGAGGGTGGGAACGGACAGAAACTGATTCGTACCTTTTCTGAGAGAGTATTTTTGAAAGTGAGTGTACCGAATTCGAACTCGGCTTGTCGATCGCTAACCATTATGCTACCTGGATTTTTAACCCACCATCTTAATTTTAGCCGTACTAAAGAGACCTTATAGATATATCTGGAGTTTAGATTAAGCTTTCAATTGTTGGTGAACCTTGGAATAACGAGAGTAACAAGGGGTTTCCTAACAATTATTATGTATCGTTTTATTCAAGCTAAGGGTAAGGGAATCGAACTTGTCTCCGCAGAATTGGCTTGTCTTGTTTTTTTACTATTTCTCTACATTAATATTTGTAGATATTTAATCATTTGGCTTTGGATAGAAAAGGGAAAGGGTGGCATAACCAGTGTGAATCAGTCTGGTATATTTATCCAGCAAACAATATTGGCGGATACATGTGTGTACGATTAAAATAACACAAAACATGGAGTTTAAAACAAATGAAAAATTACATACGAATACAAACTCGCTATAAGAATGTGTTTGTATGTCTGTGTGTGTGTGTGTGTGAAACAAGCGTGTGTGATACTCGAATGTGTGTATGCGTGTCTGTTCAGTGAAGAGACGACCAAGGAAGCAAAAACGCCTCGTCGGCAGCGTTCTTTTTCTGCATTGTGCTTCATCTGGAAACAAGAGGAAAAAGAAAAAGAAAAAGAGAGAATATATTTACCTTTTTATAGACCTAAAGAGCGCAACCTAACAATAGTGATATATAATCAGTTGAGTCTCCAAGATTAACTTGATTGAAACCAGAGTCCAGTTCTCAATACGTGCCTCATCATATTCTGCCAGGCTATGGTAAGGCTAGTAAATAACTACAAGAATTACTTACTATCTTTGTTTATTGGCTGTAAGCATTACGTAGATATAGAGTAACGGTTAATTATTGAACCACATGAGCTTATTAGCCATGGTTTCCGAGAGAAATTTAGTTGGTTTCGTTTATTTTATTTTACGGCATATCAACCTCAACGTATTATTAAATTCTGACAAGATTTTTATTCCTGCTAATATTTTTTCCCAAAAATGTATTGCTCGTTATATTTTTTGTTCAGAAATGTATTTCTGGTGATACGTTTTTGCAATAATATATCGTTTGTAGAATTTCTTTTTCAAAAATGTATTACTGGTAATATTTATCTTTCAAACATTTATTGCTGATAATAATTTTTTACAAAAATATATCGCTGGTAATATTTAAAAAAAAAATATATATTACTGGTAATTTTTATTTTTCAAAAATTCATTGCTGGTAATAATTTTTTCTAAAAACGTATTGTTGCTATTAAAAACCATTTTTACACTTTCATAGTTTTTTTATCCCAGTTTGGGGATTGACTATTTGACCATATGTGGGACTCGGACAGATGCTATCAACCCTGGTCAGGGTGGACCTGGGAACACAATCAATTAAGAGATGGTTCCACGCTCCTCAAAACCTCCTGAAAAGAGGCCTTGCTGTTGGATGTAATTTGTCGCCTTACTCAGGACGCGGATGCAGTTTGTCCTCTTACCCAGGACGCGGATGCAGGTTGTTGTCTTACCCATGCTGCGGATGTAGTTTATCGTCTTACCTCGGACGGCGGGATAAATTTAACAAGAATGACTCGGCAGCATGTTACAAAATGTAAGGAAAAGAGATTAGAGATTAGAGATCATTTCATGTCAAAGAGTATTCACTGATTAATTATAACTTCAAATATCATGCCATTCAAAGATTCAAACTAACAACGTCATCGTATTCAGAATTCGTATTCTTCAGTTCTTGCAAAACGAGGATTATCGCTTTTAAAACACGAATAATTGTTAGAAAAGAATGGCAGAAAAACATTACCATTGAATCGATACATTTTGAATAATTATAAAGCCGGTTCAATTATGAAAAATACTTCGTGAGTAAGCGACGAGATTCGCCGCTTTGGACAGCCACCATAAAATACACGGGTCTTGATGAATAGCAATAAAATCTGTCGTGTACATAAATAATAATAGTAAATAATAAATATGCAATTATCAGGATAATGGCTGGCCGCTCGTATCCGAGAATTCAAGTCTACTGGTGCAGTTAGTCAATCCCTATAGCAGACGCCAGCTCAGGCACATTTGTGGCCCTGTGGATTATACTGCAACTACGCTGAGCAGACCTTAGTAACAGTTTCTGGGAGAAAGAGAGAGAGAGAGAGCATTCACTGGCTCCGAAGAAGGCCACTATGCTCAAACCCTCGGTCATGATAATTTCTGAATTAATAGCAAAGTCTTCCCAATTTTAAACTCAAGGCTTGGGTCTACCCATGGTATGGTTTTCAGACACTTTCTCTAGGCTGATAACATCAACAAGTCCTGACCAATCGAATGTAAGGATAGTTTAACCCTGGTTTGATAACCCGGAAGCAAAAGTTCTAAGCAATCGACTACGTACCAATATTAGGGTACTTCCTTATTATAGCACCAATGATAAAATGAGGTTGAAACAGGAAAATATTTAACAGTTTCTAAAATAGCGGGGAAGAAACATTATGACTGAAACATTTATGATGAACTTGAAACTATTTTAGCAGACCCTCTTGTAAAATTGGTTTACTTTGCTTTGTTTTACGGCTTATCAAACTCAATGAGTTATATAATGACGACAAGAATTTTATTGTTGGTACAAATTTTTTTTACAAAAATGTATTGCTGGTATTAAAACTTTTTTTTTATAGTTTCATAGTGTGTTGACCCTTTTTGACGGTTAACTACTTGCCAATAGCTGGGACCCTGACAGGTGCTACCACATTGTGTCAGGCTGGAGCTGGAAACAAAATGCAATTAAGAGGTGGTTCCATGCTCCCCAAAACCTCCTGATCAGCGGCCTTGCTTTTCGATGTAGTTTATAGTCCTACCCAGGACGCGGATGTAGTTTATCGTCATACCCAGGATGCGGATGTAGTTTATTGACTTACCGAGGACAAGGATGTTGTTTATCGTCTTACTCAGGATGTGTATGTAGTGTATTGTCATAAACAGGACCCGGATGTGTGCTTATCGTCTTACCCAGGACGAGGATGTATTTTATTGTCTTACCCAGGACGCGGATGTAGTTTATCGTCTTATCCAGGACGCGGATGTAGTTTATAGTCATACCAAGGACGCGGATGTAGTTTATCGTCATACCCAGGACGCGGATGTAGTTTATCGTCATACCCAGGACGCGGATGTAGTTTATCGTCATACCCAGGACAGGGATGTAGTTTATCGTCATACCAAGGACGCGGATGTAGTTTATCGTCATACCCAGGATGCGGATGTAGTTTATCGTCTTACCCAGGACACGGATGTAGTTTATCGTCATACCCAGGACGCGGATGTAGTTTATCGTCTTACCCAGGACGCGGATGTAGTTTATCGTCATACCCAGGACGCGGATGTAGTTTATCGTCTTACCCAGGATGCGGATGTAGTTTATCGTCTTACACAGGACACGGATGTAGCTTATTGTCATACCCAGCACGCGGATGTAGTTTATCGTCATACTCAGGACGCGGATGTATTTTATCGTCATACCCAGGATGCGGATGTAGTTTATCGTCATACCCAGGACGCGGATGTAGCTTATGGTCATACTCAGGACGCGGATATAGTTTATCGTCTTACCCAGGACGCGGATGTATTTTATTGTCTTACCCAGGATGCTGATGTAGTTTATCGTCTTACTCAGGACGCAGATGTATTTTATTATCTCACCCAATATGCGGATGTAGTTTATTGTCTTACCCAGGATGTGGATGTATTTTATTGTCTTAGCCAGGATGCGGATGTAGTTTATCGTCTTACTCTGGACGTGGATGTATTTTATTGTCTTACCCAGGATGCGGGTGTAGTTTATGGTAATATTCAGGGTGCGGATGTAGTTTATCGTCTAACCCAGGACGCGGATGTAACTTATTGTCATACCCAGGATGCGGATGTAGTTTCTCATATTACCTAGGACGCGGATGTGGTTTATTGTCTTACACAGGATGCGGATGTAGTTTCTCGTCTTACCCAGGATGAAGATGTAGTTTATCATCATACCCAGGACGATCTTGAAAGAAATGAAGAACGTTTGAGAGAGAATCGAAGCCACAACAACCACATCACTGTTGATTCCGGCTACAATAGTGATGGTTCTATTGAGGTTTTAAAAAAAACTTGCTCTTCCCAGTGACTAGTTGAATGACGTTTCATCTAATAATTAGAAGACAGTCAATCGATTAAGTGGGTAGATAGTCACATTGTTCATACAGGAACTAATAATATATATTCAATCCCAAGTAAAATCCATCATATTAAATCGTGATCTATAAACTTTAAGACTACGGCAATATATTAATCATGTCTCTTGTTGTTCTCCTTGTATTTGTACCATCAATAGCTTCAGCACGTCGGTGTATAGCCACACTGAGCAGTTTTTAAAATATTAATTTTCTATGTGATCTTGTAATTTCTGTCTCTTTATATATTATGTGGGATCCGCCGGTCTCGGGAGACCATGGACCTGTGCCCAAATATACCTCTGTTACTAATAGTGGCGCAGTATTTATTATAGCTATACAGGTTTACACGGAAGGCACAGTGTCTTCTCACCTCGCTTCAGCCCTCGGTGTATATCGCATTTCCAGCGTGAACGATCGTTGGTGACATATTCCATCACAATCGCCCTCATGTCTCCTTTGCAGACGTCCTTGCCGGTGGACTGTTACAGTACATAAGGACCTTCGGAATCCTCCCATGAACAGACAGTAGCTTCCCTTGTCTTGCCGTCGCGGTGAGTGTCCTCACAAGTGTTTTATGCGAGGTTGGTGGTTTCCCATGCAGAACGATTCCCTCTCCATGCCACCGATGTTACCTAAGGTAATCAGAGATAGAGTCCAATACATTTTGGCAACAGTGTCGTCGCAAGTGTTGCTAGGATTAGTTTGAACATAATATCGCACTGGCTTAGGGCAACGGCACCGAATTTTCAACAGGGTTTACTCCCGAAGTCTTCCCCTTAAATGTGGCTGTTAATAATGAATCATTGTAGGATTCTAGTTCACTCAGAATCGCCTCGCTGTATAGGTTGAATAGGTCCGGTGAGAAGAAGCATCCTTGCCTTACGCCCCTTTCTATTTTTGTATACCTGCTGAACTCACCTTTCTATCCGTATGCAGGCGGTTTGCTGCCAGTATAGGTTCTTGATTCTTCTAATGTCCTTCCCAAATATATCAAGGTTGTTGAGCATTTTCAATAGATCCTTGTGATGTACGTTATCGAACGCATTTGCCTAATCTATAAAACCCACGTGCTTCTGCATTTGAATTGCTGTTTCTGATAACAATCTGACGATAAACATCGCGTTTCTTGTTCCAATGTCATTGACAAACCCCCACTGTTCTTTTCCTAATTCTGGCCTGACCCTAGTGAGCATTCTATTCATCAAAATTCGGATGATGTGTCTCTTTATATGGCTCATTACGCTGATTGTGCGTTGGAGTTTATATTCGTTTTCACCTGGCTTCTCATGCAGTGCTATGAAAATAGATCTATTTAGGTCTTCCGTTATTTCACCACTGTTGTAGATTTATTATTTCTGTAATTTTGTCTACGCTGAAATCGTCCAAGGCTGCCAGCATATCTATTACAATTCCATCTAGCCTTACCAATTTGTTCCATTGTCTCTGACGAACCGGCACGTTTCCTGTCCTAATTCCGGTCTGATTCTATTGTGCACTCTATTCATCAAAATTCAGATTATATGTATCGTTATCTACTTCATTAGGCTGACTGTGCCATGGTGTTTATATTGCTACTGGCTTCTTTATATGTGGCTGATTAGCAGTACGCGCAAAACGTTTTGAATTCAGTTTGTTACTACATTGATTGCGAAACAAGTCTCGAGACTTTTATGCTAAAAGGAAACCAATGGTCGCTTCTGGAATTTGACCATAGCGCTCCAGTCTTATTTTCTCTGCCGAGATCCCGACACTACAGTCACAACATCTTTTCAAAAATTAATAATGGATGCCAGTGTTTTATCCGCTAAAAATCTACGTTGACTCTTCCTCCTATATATGCATTTTTTCCAGTGGTATTTTACCAGTAGACGTTGAAATAATGAAAGGTTTGTACGGAAAAAATACCAGTAAATTTATTTGATCTTCTGTGAACCCTAAAGAACTTACAACTCAAGAGCTGCCTCATGCCAAGAGGGCGGAATTTTTGTTTCTTGAGAGCTTATACATTATTTATAGTTCCGTTTCCTTAATTAATGGTTATAAACTGAATTTATTATAATCTCAGTTATTCATAAACTAAGCTGAATATCAAATAAATATTAGACAAATATTAATAATGGGTAACAAACCCGAAAAACGGTGGCCTAGTGGATATAGCATTTGAATAATAAAAAAAGTGCTGCGGTCATCTACATATGCGGGATAAGAAGCTGTTAGCATAGACATTTCGGCTACCTCTAGCTAGAGATCTCAACGCCAGTCTAGTACTGCGCTTAAATACAAAATGTCTGACTGTTCTTGATACACTGTCGACGTCTTGGAATATCTCGTCTCGTCCTTAGTTAATACTGTTCAGTTATCGTTGTATCCTGTTCTTTTACTGTTGTTTCTCCCCGATAACGTTTTCTCAGTTCATTTCACTACGAGAAACCTATTGCGTCTTATGGGCCTTATCACTTTGATTGGGGAAGATGGTTTAAAAAATCAATATAGAACGTTGAAGACAATCCAGATTATTTTATTTGGGTTATCTCTATCGCTTCTGTCCTCTGATTAAATAATTTTATCTATTATTAATAACACAAGTAATAAGGGCATTGTTTATAATGAAATAATTTTATCACTACCGATGACACGGCTATTTACTCTTATCTTATGGGAGAGTTTAATCAATTTGATTAGGTTAATTTGCCAGCTGATTTTAAAAAGCATAATGACCTACAATGTCTTGTTAACCGAGGCAAGAAATGGCTTGTTAATTTTAATGCCCCCAAAATGAAGCTGCTTATAATTGTCTCAGAGAAAGGTTTGCATTCCAACACAACGGTTGATGCTAACCTCCCGGAGAGAGTGACTAATTGTGCTTTGTCAGGTTGATTTATCCGTTGACATGAAATGGAGAGATTATAGTAAATGAAACGTGAAGTCTGCTGCTAGAAAAGTTAGTTGACTTTACTTTGATAGGACGGTATAAGTCTACCATTCGTCCATACTTTCGTCCATACTTTCTTAAGAGAAGTCCCAGACTTAAGCTAAGTCTGGGACTTCTCTTATGTATTTAGAGATTCTGGATGAAATCCAAAGAAGAATCTGCAATGTTATTGGTCCTGAAATGGCCTCTCGGTTTCAGTTGGTTCGCCACCGCCGTAACGTAGCCGCCCTGTGTCTTTTCTATAAACACTTTCATGGTAATTGTTCTGATTTGCTTTCCTCTTTGAAAATGAGGGCGGGGGTGCTTTCAGCTTTGAGTAATCATCAAGACGTCGAACTCTCTGCTTTCGGGCAAAGAGAAACCCAAACGAGGCTATGCGGAAAGGTAGAGTCTCGTCTGGGGATGTAGACTAACACGACCCTGTGTATGTGGGATCTACGGGGAATTTTTGTTCGAGCCTACATAAACACGCCCCACATTAAAATCAGTTTTGTGCCACATCCTGCCTTGTGAGGAGTTTGGCTAAATGTCTGTTTTCCTCTTTGGAAATGACGGCGGGGTGTGTTTCCAGCTTAGGCTGGAGCAAGCATCAAGGCGTCGAACCTATTGCTTTCCTCATTCCTCTTTGGTACAGAAACTTTATGGATTTAAACGCAGCTATGACTTACCATTTTAAAAAATGAAATTGCTAGATGCAACTATGAATTGTATGCATAATGTGCGCAATATTAATGCATATATTATTATCACTCCCTTCTTCCGGTGAAATACGCTGGGGACTCTAGGGTTACATCTTTCAAGACGTGGTTCACTTAGAAAATGGCTAGATCCATGCGCATCCGGTTTTGAATCTAGTGTCGTCCTCCTAAACTGGTTGCTGAACCAAGACAGAAAAGCCCAGTCTCCTCAAATATTTAACTCATAGCTTGGAGGGGAAAAAATAGATCACAGTGAAATTGTGCAAAAGTGAAATGAACAAGATCGAATGGTATTCGAACTAGGTTTTTCGAAATCGCGCTGCCAAGAATTGAACAACGTGCACATAATCGATTCTCATAATATAGATGTCTTGGTGGTTATGCCTTTGCGTGAACAGTCATTCACTCTTTTTGTTTGTAAAGAACATATGTATTGAGCTTTCACAGATAATAAAGTCGAGGAGTAAGTTATTAAATAATGGCGCTTATCAGCAGGACAGATATAATTCTGTCACCTATTGCGAATCACGCAAGGGGACGTGTCTTGACATATACGCGCCAATAAAGGCGCCATCCAAAGAATAAATGAATGGATATTAAATATAGAATAGAAAACTTGAAGCTGCACTGCATTATTTCCATTGACACATAACAGTATTAAGAGATAAATAAACAAACATTATATACATACGTAAATTATATATATATATATATGTAGCAGATAGTTTCGTAGCATATAAATTGAATAAAAGTACATAATTGAAAGTTTGTATGAACGGAAAATGTGATATATACTAAATATATATTTATTAGGCGACTTCATTTCTGTAGAATACACAACAGATACTGGAAGAAGAATAATGCCATTACATAAAAGAAGTTTTCAGATACAAAATATTTTTACATTAATTAACCATCAACAGATTTCCATCAATCATGGACTTTTCATGGTTTAAGAACTGTGCTTGACCATACGGAATATAGGTTGCCACTCACGTTACTGTGGGTACTGCCAAAACGCATTCTTTGTCGCTCGGCTGTGCTTACATTCACAGTTAGGTTTCCAGAAGACTTCAGCAATCATCGACAATGTTGAGGGAGTTCAGTTTTCGTTTTCAACTATAGGAA
>OZ038496.1:6981697-7001697 GCA_964036315.1 Acanthosepion esculentum
TTGTAATTTAATTGAAGTTTTATTTCATGTTTATATCATTTGATAAACTCGAAGTATTCGCTTTTACGAAGGAATATTACGATATTATCACTTCAGGGAAAAAAACTGTCAGTTCTAAATTCATGCATCTTCATCGAGTCTTGTAGATACAGTATATTTAATTGTTTAGCTACATGCATGTATGGACGCGCAGAAGTAGTACAAATCCCATACTCCCTCTCTCTCGCTTTCTCTCTCTCTCTCTCTCACACACACACACACACATATATATATACATGTGCGTATATATATAATTTCCAGACGCTAATAATTGATCGGAAATAATGAAAACCATGATTTAAATACAGATTACATAACTCTTTTATGAAATGCCCAATGTCCAACAATTATTTTAAGACATTTTTTTCATATTTATCCATTCTTTTTATAGATATAAATATTTAATTAAATGCTCTGTTTATAATAAACAGTATTAACAACATTTACCGGCCTGAATGTCCGAGAAATTTTCATAGAAATATACGTTCTCCGACAGGAATCGAACCTGTATCCTACACGGACCCGTCATATAGCCTTACGTGCTTTTACCGTTTGAGCCACAAAGGACCGTTTCGGTTAGCAAGGTCGATTTTACTGTTTATATGAAAGAATGTCCAAGACCAAATAATGTCTTAAAATAAGTGTCGGACTTTGTCCATTTCATAATGTGTGACGTCATTTGCTTACATTTGGATACGCATTGAGCAGATATGAATGTACGAGAGAAAATCATGGATAACTGTAGTTTAAAAACAGTAAAACTGGTTTAATATCTATTTCATTCATTAATTCAATCTATCTTTCTTTCTGTCTGTCTTGTTTCTCAGTTCACAGACACATACGGACACATACATACACACACACACATATATTGTTAAAATACTATAGACATTTTGTGTGCATTGTATTTGGTCATAATGGTATTGTAATGTACGAATATCCTTTGCGAAACCAAGTTATTTTTTTTAATTAGTAAGCACGGTGGAGTAATGGATATTGGATCGAATTGCGGAAAAGGAGAGCCGAGTTCGCATTCCAGTAAAATCCGTTACGTTCACTTACCTTTGGAAAGGTATGAATCCTCTTTTTCTCCCCCACCCCCAGCTTTGGGCAAATAGCAGGATAGACCCGGTTCTCTAGCTTTTGATGGCAACTGGTCTACCGCAGAAAGAAATGGCAACCTACGGCGGGAAAAAAAATCTGCCTCGCCGAAGCATGGCACATAATTGATTGATCCCCCCCAGCAAGCAGCACAGTCGCCAACACAAAAGGGCTTACAGGGGTGGGGGGGTAACATAGGAACAGAAACATTAAAAATAAGGAAAAAAATGAAAGTAGTAAACAGGAGTAGCAGCGATTTACATTGCATTTAAATTTTTGCGGATTAAATTTGGCTGAAAAATCATGGAGCCGGAAGTAAGTTCCACAAACGAGAAGTGCGAGAAAATAAACTTGCATCATCATCTAGCTAGTTTAAATGTAAAATGATGAGATCTCGCAGCCAGTCTAGTATTGCGCTTAAATTCATTCAGTCTAGATGCCATATTGAAGAGCTCCTTCGAACAATTAAGATGAAAGGAATTATAAAAAAGTCTCAGAGATGAAACTTTACAGCGATGGGGAATTGACTGAAGCCGGGCCGCCAGATCAGGACCAATAATATTGCTGATTCTTCTTTAGATCTTATCGAGGAGCGCAATGTAAATTGCAGAGGCACCGGACTATATATGACCGCAATATTCTAAGCATGGACGAATGGTAGACATAGATATGCAAGATAGATTCCAGAGAGAAAAGATTTCTCGACTGGCACAGCGAACCGACTATCTTAGCAGCTGACCTAGCAATCGATTCAATATAATCTTCTTCATATCAGCTGAGAACGTTGGACTGAGAAGGCGCAACGAGACACTCTCCTGGAGGTTAGCATCAGCCATAATGATAGAAGGTATGGAGGGGGTCTCTCAGATGATTAATGGGGAGAAGTTTAGTTTAGGAGGTGTTAAAATTAAGAAGTCATCTTTTGCGCGAGTTAACGACGGACTGGAGATTGTTTTGGACGTCGGTTGCCATTTTGACCTTGTCGGACAGATCAGCCTTACTATCGAAGCTGTCAACCTAGATGCCAAGTTGACAGATGATGTCATCGCGAAGTTCATCAATAAAGATTAAAAACCCCGTAGGACTAAGGATAGAGCCCTGGGGAGGAGACACGAAAGGGTGTAAATGAGTTCCCGTTCAGGAAAACGCTCATTTCACAATTTGATAGGAACGACTGGTTCAGCTCAAAAAATGTGCCCGTAGATACCGTAACTTTTTAGCGAGTGGAGGAGACCTGAATGTCAGGCTGTGCCAAAGGCTTTCGAGATGTCAAATGCTACAACTCGGGCTTCACTGCTTTTATCTAGAGCATGATAGAATCTTTCCGCAATTATCGTTAGTCCATCAGCAGTTGACCTGGAAAAACGAAAGCCGTATTGCTTGTCTGAGAAAAGGCCCTGTGATGAAAGATAACGAACCAATTCAGCAACTGATTAGGGCATCTAGAAGTTTCCCAAAAGGGGTAGAAGGATAATTGTGTCGGACGGTTCAACAGATTTCTTTAAAACTGGAACGGCAGACAATGACTTCCAACAGGCAGGAAAGCAGCAGACAGTGACGCATTTATACAATTTAGAGAAAACATGAAACAGTTTGGGAATACGTTTCTTAATAACTATTGCAGGGATACAATTGAACACGCATGCTTTCTGGGTTCCTGGTTAGAGATATTGGCAGTAAACCTGGAATGAGTTATCTGCATATCACTCAGAAGAGGATAAGTTCTAAGTGGGAAGATAGGCAGAGATAATCTGGATGAGTCTAGAATAGCGTTCGAGAAGAATTTACTGGCAAATCATTCAGCTTTATTAGCAGACGCGTTGATAATGGCTCAAATCGATTGAAGACACGAAGACGAGAGACCTTACATTTATTTAATACCCTATACAGAGCCACCTGTAATCACGAGAGCCATAGATTTTAGAGGCTGTGCAGTGTCTCAACCTCTCAGCAAAAAGGGACCTAACTCCTTTGAGGATTCGCTTGTTGTATGTGGTTAAATTAACTTCAATTCATATTGCATTGTCTTAACTCGAGCATATATATATATATATATATATATATATATATATATATTGAGAGAGAGAAAGAAAAACAAACAGACCGACAGACAGAGTTGCTAAAGAGAATCTAAATTTAGAAACATATCCACATACAAGATACGCATATGTGCCCGGAGAATGATTTTCTAAGCTTAGCTTAATTGTGGCACAAGGCCGAATGTATGGGGCACCGAGTGATGATCGAACTTACTACTCAGTCGTCACTGATCTAGTAAAACAAGCCTTCTAACGATTACACCACATCGAGGTGCCCAAATGAGGTGATTTTCTAAGCGTGGCTTAGATGTGGCACAAGGCCGAAATTATGGGGCACCCGATGAGAATCAAACTCACTATTCATTCGTAACTGTTTTAGCAGGATAAGCTTGCTAATTATTGCACCACGTCGAAGTGGGCATATGGTGATTTTCCGGTCGTAGCATAGATGTGGCAAAGGCCAAAAGTCGAAGGCACGCAGTAAGGAACGAACTCACGACTCACTCGTAATTGTTCTAAAAAGACAAGCTTGCTAAGCATTACACTTCCTCAACACACCTGTCTGTTCATGTACGAAAGAGAATGATCATTTTCCAATATACTAATTTATGTGTTTTTTTTTTCGTTTCTTTTTTATTTAAATATTTCTATGCATCTAGACAAAGACTCGTCAATAAATAAATTGGTGATTAGTAGAGATGGTGGTTTCCAAAATCTGATTGTACTTCACGTAGAAGGATAGAAACAAGATCTATAAGCGGATTAGTAGATACATTGGTACACGTTCTGGTACTAATTCGGACTTACTAGCTATAAATTGAGATGAAGAAAGAAAATGAGATTTGCGTACGCTCTTATTATATATATATATATATATATATATATATATATATATATATATATATATATATATATATATATATATACTACCGATCAAATGTTTGAGAACACCTTGAATTGTTTCTTTAAGTTCATAAAAAAGGTTAATTTTGCATATTTAGATAAATAAAATCACCTATTGTGTGCATATGCCGACCCTCATATAAAATCCAAGCCAATTTTTCTACAAGCATTATAAATTTACTTGCATGAGCTTTGGAAATTTTTGTTAGAATCTGATACCTTTTCTGAACTGTATAGATAAGTAATTTGCTAATATTTCAACTCTACTGCTTGGTAGACGTTCAATTCCATCTTCATTCATCCGTAATTGAAATTATTTAAAAACCGTTAAAATGCCAAGAACTAAACAGATTAAAATTGAAAAAAAGAGACCAAGTGGAAATTCTTTCTAATATTCCGGATTTCACATTGCTAAAAAACGAAACATATCAGAAAATGGGCTGCATTATTGGCTGCAGCGACATGCAGAAATCGGTTTGAAATGTTGACAGAAAAAGGATCAATTGCATGCAACCATAGACAAAATAAATTTAAAGGCATGAAACGTGACTCATTTTTTTAAGATCAGAGGAAATCAGTGTTTGGTCCCAAACCTCTGAATGGTAGTATATATATATATATATATATATATATATATATATATATATGAAGAGATATAGTCTTAAAGTGTGCTATATTTATGGGATAAAGTGCTCAATATCAGAGATAGAGCGTGTCTAAATATAAAAGTGGACATGGAAGTCAGCACTTAGAGGCGACAGTCTGTTTCATGCTAGTGCAATCGTCAGGTAACTAGTGCTGTTATTTCTCTCGGCTATTTATATATAAGGGTCAGTGGTGCATTATGGGTAGTCTATTTTGGCGGTTACTTTTACTGGAAGTCGCTTATTTGTTTATTTATTTATGCCAAATTATTTTGCTTGTTTTTTTTGTTTGTTTTTTTTAATTTTATTTTTATTTTTTATCTTATATATTTATTTATTTATTTTTTATTTTGATCGGTGTTTTTTTGTTAACGTAGTAAAAATTTGTTTATATAGCTTATTGTTGGTAGTCTATTATGGCGGTCATTTACTGGAAGTCGGATGTTTGCTTATTTATTTGGGTCAAATTGTTTTGCTTGTTTTTATTTATTTTCATTTTTATTTTTTATCTTATATATTTGTTTATTTGTCATTGATTAAATCTATTTGTTGAATTTTGGGGTTGAATGTTGTGGTTTGTTCTTACTATTATTTTGGTCGGAACAGTTTTTAATTTATCTATTTGGGTTGATTATCTTTATTTGTTTTTTCTAAACGGCTAGTTTATCGTAATCGGTTGTTAGTTTATTTATATATTTGGATGTATTTAGATCAATTTATTATACTTGTATATATTTAAGGCTTTCGATTTTTAAGTAACGTAGTATATTAACTTTTATTAAATTTTTTATTTTTTATCGTTATATAACAGTTATAACTTTCGTCCGTTCTTTTGTTTTTATTTTTATTTCGCATATTCTAACAGGTGTGGTTTTGTAATTTGTTTGGGGTAATTTATTTTGCTTATTTTATTGCTGTTTTGTTTGTTTATATATTTATTTATTTTTCTATTTTAAGCTATGTAGTAAACATTTGTTTTCATGTCTGCATTTTGAGATTAACTCGGATCTTTTATTTAATAATTTATTTTGATCTGGGATGGTAATGATAGCTATTTTTTCCTCCAAGCAAAGTTTGCAAGTTTTTGATAGGTTGTTGTAGGCTGATGATTTTTTCCTTATTTTCCAAGATATTTTTAGTATATATATATATATATATATATATATATATATATATATATATATATATAGGGAAGGATAAAGGGAAGGAAGGAGAGAGAGAGAAGGAAGGTGAGAGAGAAGGAAGGAGAGAGAGAGAGAGCGAAAAAAGAGAGAGAAAGCGAGGGAAGAGTAGAAAGGGAGGGAAGGAGAGAGATGGAGAGTGAGACAGAGTGAGAGAAAGAGAGAGAGAGAACATACAGACAGTGATATCAACACAATATTGTGTCAGTTTCACGTTTATATATATAAGACAGAAAGAGAGAGAGAGAGAGAGAGAGAGAGAGAGCGAGTATGAGAGAGAAGGAGATTTACCTGCATTTAAATGCAATTCAGTAAAATATTTTTAAAAACTTGGTCTAAACTCTCATGAGCACCTTTCTAGCTAAGTGGAATCCTGGAAATTTTAGGAGATGGAATTTCTCTCCTGCCAATGACTTGTCGGTATCATTTTTATTACACTTTTCCCCGTGATTCTCTCAACATGCCAACTTTTCGCCATTACCGAATGCGACTAAAGCAATTGAATGGACCTAAAGCTGAAGACATTTCCAGCAAAACTAATAAAATAAGAAAAGGAAATAAGAAACGCACTCATCAAAGCGACAAGAGGCCCAACTCTATACGATTTGGCCCTGACATTAAATCGAGAGAAGAAAATGCAATCCTTTCTACAGGAGAATGAGGACACATAATTGGCAGAAGAGAATGGCAGGGAAATGGACCGATCAAAAGTTAATTCGGGAGTCTCGGACAAGAAATTTAGGGAAATAAAGAAAAATCAATTTTTCGAACCGAATTCAGTATGACGAAAGAAATCTGATTTTAACAATGGGATGTGAGAAATATTTATTCTTATTTTTTTTTTTTTTTTTTTTTTTGCTTAAAGCCGACAGTCAAGATTAGTTCGTTCTGTTCAAAAAAACTTTTTCAAAGAGTAAAAAAAAAAACCTGATAAATTTCGACTTTAGGAGAAATTCGGGGTGCTTTTTAAAGAAAAAAAAACCGCGAAAAAACGTAAAAACCAAAAACCCGCAATGAACTTGTCCATTTTCTTGAGTGCAGTTCAACTCTATCGAATCTATTTCAAGCATTCAAAATGGATCGGATTTTTATATCGATTTTTCTCGCGTACTTATCAGTTCAGCATAAGAGGAATCTGTTATTCGTGATATGCTTACTATTTTTTTTTTCTTTTACATATCAATTTTTGAGTTCCGTGGATTTGGAAATATTTCGTCCCAAACCAAAACAATGCATAGATATTTTAAAATCTCACATATATTCATATACATTCACATAAAAACGTGTAAAGAAATATCTCTCATGCAATCGATCCGGATTGGCATATCGATTCAGTCACTTTCTCGCCGACGTGAAGTGGCGTCCCTCTGTCTTTTCTACAAATATTTTCGTAGTAATTTCTCAGACGAATTTTGTTTTCTTTTGGAGCCCCGACTACAGGAATCTAAGCGTGCTACTAGATTGGCAATTAGGTCCCAACCTTTTACTCTTGAAATAGCTATATGCAACCGCTACTTCTATTCCAATAGTTTCTTTTCTTGCAATTCCCACACGTGGAAGTCCATTCCGTTTTCTTGGTTCGCAGATAACTACAATAATCAAAAATGTAGATGCCGCCTCAATCGTCATCTTTTATCTTCTTGTACCCTGTTCATATTTTGTCCTTTGTACGGATATTCTTATTAATACAAATAAATAAAATAATAATGTAAATTATAAACAAAATAAAACAAAAATATTTAAGAGTGTGTCTATATTTCTGAGATGAGGTATTATGTACAGTATTTACATTAGTCGGACTATTGTCCCCATCTTTGTCGCCATATTTGTCACAACGTTTCGGCCGTTGTACGCTCCGGCCTTCTTCAGGTGGTTGGAATGTCGAACCGAACCCTTTATTTCGATCACTGGGGTAGACTTTTCAAGATCCACGAGCCATGTTTGATGTCTGTCAGTTATCAGTTATCTCCTGCTAATCTTCCCTCTGAAAGTTCTCCACTGCCTTAACCGGGTATTGAACTCACACTCTTTGGATCTGTCACTGGATCTAACCAACGCCTTTATCCACTGTGCCATGTGTCCTTGAGGACATCTGGGTATGAATTTCTGAGTATTATAAAACTAATTTTTCAGCAACCATTTTTTACCAGTACTAATATTTCAATTTTGCTGTTATCATTGCATGTTTTTACCAGATTTCATATTGCAACTTTTTTTGTTATCATTGCTGTTCTCTGGCACTCCTTATTACTGGTTCCCATATTGTATTTATTTCTATGCTTGGCCGATTCAGGAGATTTTTGTGGCCTAGCATATGTGTTGATTCCTTAAGTTTACGAATTTTCCAATGGTGTTCCCTGTCTATAATCTCAACCTGATCCCACAGGGGACGGTGATCTCCATTCTCTCTCCATATGTGGTCAGCCACGCCTGATTTTTCTACTTCCCCAGCTTTCTGGTGTTCTTGAAGCCTTACCTTGAGGGGGCGGCCTGTTTCTCCTTTATATTCCTTTCCGCAGCTGCACGGGATTGAGTACACACAGTCTTTAGTCCTGTTCTCCTCTATGGGGGGTCTCACTGGGAAATTCGTATGAGATCTTTTTAAGCACATCACAATCTTACTATCATCATGTCAATGTTTGGCGTAAGAATGTGATACGCTAACCATTCAAGTGAGGGAATCCTACCTGTTTTCAAAATCCCCATTCGAGATCCTGACTCTATTTGATTCCAACCTGTTGGTCAGGGCTCTCTATAATTCTTATATACAAAGCTTATCTCAGTTTCGTTGGTGCTCACAAGAATGGGCTAACAGCGAGAAATGCGGTATCAGTAACTCTCTCCGTAACGAAGAAGTTATACATGGTGAGATGGAACTTTTACTTAAATTTTCTCTTATTAATATTTTTAATTATTTTGCATATTTTGCAAACGATTATAAAACATTTCTGACAATTTAATTTGCTGGTGTCAGTCACTCTTCTTTTACTGGTTTGGTTTGGTCTGTTTTGCTTTACGGCATATCAACCTCAATAGGTTATTTAATGCCGACAAGATTTTCATTGTAGGTAATATTTTTTCCTTCAAAAATCTATTTCTGGTAATAATTTTCCCTCCCCTATTAATATTTTTTTTCAAGAAATGTATAGCTGGTAATGTCTTTCTTTTTTTTTTAAATTATTGCTGGTAATATTTGTTTTTCAAAAATATATTGCTGCTAATATAGGTACCTCCACGAAATGTAAACAAAAAGAGCATAGCATGATGAAAAAGACACCAAACTTGACGAAAACAAAATCTTATCGTCTAATGTTCATATTATTATTAAAGAGGAAAGATCAAAGTATTTTTGGGGTATTTTTTACATTTTTAATCGTTCCTAGCACGTCTGAAATTTTCGTTAAAAATCTTGTTTTTTTTTGTCATAAAAACGTCACTGTTAATCATTTTTTTCCATTTTATAAAAAAGATGAAAATCTCAATTTGAAATTCTTTTAGAAATTAATTATCATTTTTTCAAAAATTATTTTAATAAAATCAGAAATTATAATGTTTATTTAAAATATTTTGAACCAAGCTTAATTTAGCTTCTGCGCCGAAAAAAATGTAATTTGAAAATAAAACAAAGCAGGTCATAACATTTCGTGTCACTTGACAGGTGACGAAAGACATTTCCATGATGTTTAGATAACTTACCGGAGGATAATTCTTGCTACGGATGGAAGGAAGTGAAATTATTTATATTTAAGTGAACAAATTATTTACCTCGTTATTTTTAAGGAAAACTTTCAGCGCTCTAATCTTTTTTTTTTGTACTTAGCTTTCACCTTTACGTTTCCGATGCTTTATGGAAAATATATTATAAAGAAATGAAAAAATAAGACTGCTAAGAGTGAGATTACATTTTACTGTGTTATTTGTATTTCCATTCATTTTATTATTAATTTTGATATTTCATTTATGGAAAAATGTCATAACTGACATTATTATAAAAATAAGATCATATAAATTTCATAAGATGATACTGATACTTTTAGTTGAAATTGAAAAATCAAATAAACTTCACACGTGTTTCGCAAAAGTACAGGCCTTAACAGTGGAGAACAATGCTTAACTCAAATAACGCAACTTAATTGTATTCTGGTTGGTCTTCCGTACTTTATAATTACAGCCCGATTATAAACACAAAATTACATTTCTTAATTACTGCGGATCTTCTGATTAGTCAAACCGATACAGTATACAACGCGCTAAAAAAAGATCTATCGGATAAGGACACTTAGGAAACCCGATGCGGCTTTTAACTAATTTTATAATATTTTAACAACTTAAATACAAATAATTGTATTAAAAATTCATTTTTCATCGCGGAATTTTTTTGCTTTTAGGAAATATTGTTCATATTCATAAGAACAAGTAAAAGCAATTAAAAGCATTTGAAATTAAATAATATCTGCGTTTTATTGGGTTTTGTATGTTACAATTCAGAACTGATTTTCAGGTAGGTGGGGTCCAATTAAAAAAAATACATGATTTGCATTCCTCAAAGCCTTGTGCTTTTAGCTATTGTAATCACTAAACCCGATGCGATCGAATTTCTAGAGTTTTCATAAAATTAGTTAGGGGGGGGTAATAAATATAAAAAATATTTCTGCCATGACTTTAATAAAAAAAAACATATTTATAATAATTTCCATCATCTATGTATAGTTTCTGAAAGTTTCATTAACAACCAACAATTATTTTTATTTTTGCAAGAATTTCCAAATTAATGTCTGTCATACAAAAAAAAAAGTAAGAAAAAATGTATAAGTTATTTAGTAGTTCCGGTGATACAAAGAGAAACAAGGTTTTTTTTAATCAAAATTTAGAATGTTCTAAAAAGAAGTAAAAATTTTAAAAAATAATTAAAAAAAAAAACTAATAATAAATAATAACATAAGCGTTTAGACGATAAAATTTTGTTTTTGTCAAGTTTGGTGACTTTTTTTATCATGCTATGCCATTCTTTAGCGATTTCGTGGAGTTACCTATGCTAATAAATCTTTACAAAGTATTTATGGTATTAAAACCTATTTTTACACTTGCATAATGTTTGGACACCAGTTGTGGGATTATCTATTTGCCCATAGCTGGAACCCTAACAGGTGTTACCACTCCGCGTCAGGGTGAAACTGGGAACAGCAGCAACTAAGAGGTGGTTCCACGCTTCTCAAAACCTCCTGATCAAAGGCCTGGCTGTTGGAGGTAGTTTATCGTCTTACACAGGACGCTGATGAAGTTTATCGTCATACCCAGTACGGTTCTTCATCTGTTTAGAAAACATAAATGAGAATAAAAACGGGGTGTTTCAGATCTTTGCGGCGCAAACGGATGACGCAATGGATATAGAGAAGCTGCGATAATATACCTTTTGCAGCTATGAGACACGGACAGAATTTAACACCGTTTAACCGTGATTATATAATTTCAAGGGCTCAGAAAGATAATCGCCTTGGCAGATGAGGTTAACCATACGGTGAACGTCTCCTACAAAGTGAGATAACTCCAAAAAAAAGGGTCCATATGCTCACTATACATAGGGTTAAATTTATTACTCTCGTGAAAACCAAGATGATATCTACGTTCAAAACGAAATCTATGACTATCTATGTACTTAACGGAAGAAATCGACATTAAATAAATTTCAAATCATTATATTCTGTAAATCAAGCCAATCTACATAGCAGAAAACATGTTTAAATTTATTACTCTCGTGAAAACCCAGATGATATCTACGTTCAAAACGAAACCTATGCATATCTATGTACTTCACGGAAGAAATCGGCATTAAATAAATTTCAAATCATTATATTCTGTAAATCAAGCCAATCCACACAGCAGAAATCTATCTCTGAGAAAAGAAAAGCTCCAGGATTTTCTCCGGAAGCAGCAGAAATGAGTATTTCTTACAAGCATTAACTGCACTTGTAAACAGCGTGCGGTCAGATACAAATTAAGTACAGAACCGCCGAAGATGGAAATGATCAAAAGAATACGAATCTGGCATCCCAATCTAAAGCTGGTGCTGCTCAACATTATCAGTCAACGCAATGTTTACTGCTTTCAGTGGTGTTGCGTTAACGATCAAGCGTATTATTTTTGTTGACAAAGCAGTTCCTCCGCCTCACCCTTGCCAGATGTCCATTAAACCATTGAACAGTCAGCGCTATTTCACCATCTCAGAAGGGTTAAATTTCCAACTCTAATGAGGAGAAAGATCAAGTCCGTGCGTGGAAGAGACCCCCCTCAAGTTATGAATCCAGTGTTTTGCCAGTTGTTGGCAAATGTGATGGTGTGGTAAACGTTTGCTGGAATTTCCAAAGACAAGAAATGTAATCGGTAGCGACAGCCTGACCTTAAATTCTGTGGCGCATGCACACGAAGTTATATAATTCTTGCTCATTTTCTTTGTTTTTACCTGTGTTTGGGGGTGGGCAATGTGAAGAGAGTTGCCATCTCACCACACCACAGATGTTTCATCAGTGACTATGGATTTGTACAGAACTTTTTGTTCAAGAAAATAGTAGCCAGATCAGACAACAACCACATTCGCTAGATCAAGCACTTTCAACTTTTTTCCTCTTCAAAATTCAAATTTCACTTGAAAGAAACAAGATTGCAAGACTTGAACGGAATCCAAGAAAATGTTACGAAGCAGCTGCTCGCTATTCCAAAAAAAAATGTTCCAGGAAGGCTTCCATCAATGGAAACGACGTTGGATAAATTGTGTGGCTTCATAAGTGTACTGCTTCGAAGCTGATTAAATGCCGAATTGATAGGTGTTGTAGTTTTCTTTTAATAGCACAAGTACCGATACATTTTGATATTTTAACATTCTGATTACACACACACACACACACACACACACACACACACACACACACACACACACACATTCTCTAAAAAAATATTTTGTTAAATAATACAGAAGTATTCTGTCTGTCAGTTATATTATTAAGCTTTCAAATTTTCGTATAAGTTGTTTTCTTTTTTTCGTTAAGTTTACCAAAATTAATGTTAACTTTTATTTTATATAATATCATTATTATTATTATTATTATTATTATTATTAGATTTTATAAATTCTATTTTATATTATTTTTTTATATTTGTATTATATAAATAATATAGAATAATAATTAAAATGAATTTTGGCAAGTTTAGCGATAAAACAAAATATTTGGCAATTTGAAAGCTTTAATAAAAAAAATGATAGACCTCGTCCATATAGTTTAACAAAAATAATTTTAAGTGAATTCTTGCTGCTGAAATACACCTTATTTCAATTATATATGTATGTATATATATATATATAGAAAGAGAGAGATACGGGGGGATAGAGAAAGAGAAAAAGAGAGAGGGTATGACAGGACATTAAATAAGAACAGACAGAAATAAATATAAACTAATTGAGATAGATAGTAGGACACTGACATAGACAGACACATATGAATTCACCGACATATATATATATATATATATATATATATATATATATATATATATATATATATATATATAATGAACATTGAAGTCAACACTTAGAGGCAACAGGCCACGATTGCGTCTAGCATAAAACAGCCTGTCGCCTCTAAGTGTTGACTTCAATGTTCACTTTTATATTCACTGAATATTACCCCACTCTTTCTCTCTCTCTCCCTCCATATATATATATATATATATATATATATATATAGAGAGAGAGAGAGAGAGAGAGAGAGAGAGAGAGAGAAATAGATAGATAGATAAGTTTTCAATTAGCTTGATAATTTCCTAAGTTTATTTGAATAAGCATGAATATGTATTCCCCAAATAAGTGGTACCAACAAATGGAACCTTCTCAGGAACGACAAGTACAAGATATAGTAAGCTGATATATCTTGCTGTGCTGTCTAATCGAACCGTAATATGAAAAACACAAACTTGTCTCTCTCCTCCTTGTCGTAAACATTTGTTGCCATTCTTTCTGGACTCCTTCTTCGTCTTCAGATAACTTTGCGTTGTTAATGTTCACTTTTAATTTCCACGTCACATGTAACGACATCGTAAATTTTCAGCCGTTTGAAATGTCAACATCATAACATGAAATGAGAAGAAGCAATATTTAGAATGTGAAAAAAAAAAAAAAAAAAAAACTGACGTGGGTCATCTGATGTGACTTGAAGTTTAGAATTATACTTTGATTTTCCAACCAACCTCGAACATGTCGTTTTTGAGGATTTAAGTTAATCTCATGGAAGTCTTTTGGATGGAAATGCACTCCGGGATTATCCTATACATGGACTCTTTCAATGTAAGTTAAAAATAGATCGGATTTCTCAGTCTTTGTATAGATATAAAAATGCGATCCATAAGTTTATAATGTCCGATCTTTCGCTCGATAGATGTCAAACTACTGTCACGACGTTTTGTCTATTAATTCTATCTCTGTAAATAATAAAACGCATTTCTGTTAATTTTGTGATGGTTTCATTTCTATCTTCACTCTTGTGGCATTTAATTTGTCTTCTTTCTTTTTATATGTCATGTCCTTTCAGGGCGTATTCGATCATGGCTCTCCACCTACCTCTGTCCTTTGCAATTCTCAACTAGCTCATTCCCGCTGCTACCAACCACAGACTATGTTCTGTCATCTACCTGGCCGCTAGGTATGTCATGCGTTGTTTTCCCTTGTCTATCGTTCCCTTTATTCGACCCGTGAGTATCGGATTCTCCAGACTCTCCTTTCTCATTACATGTCCCAGAAACTTCATCTGCCTCTTCCTGATGTTAAGTATAAGCCTCCTCCTTGTTTGCATCCTCCCTAAAATCTCATCGTTGCTCATATGCTCGGCCCACTTCCGTAGAACCACATCCCTTCTCGCCTTGTCTGTTCTTCACCTTTGAGGAAATCGTCCAACATTCGCTGCCGTAAAAAGGACAGATGTCACATAACAGCTCAGTATTCCTTTCTTTTATTACCAAAGAACTCCGTCGCCTCGAGTCTCTTCGTCATCTTTTGAAGAGGCCGTCCAAAATTTGCTGCCGTGAAGGGGGACAGATGTCACGTAACAGCTCAGTACTCTTTTCTTTGTTACCAAAGAGATCGTCCTGTCTCGTAATACTCTGCCCAGCTTTTGGAATGCGTCCATGGCCACCCCAATACGTCTACGGATCTCAGTGTCGCATTTGTCGTCCTCTGTCAGAATGCTTCCCAGATAGTTAAACTTCCGAGTCTGCTTGATACTAATGTTCTCGACCTGAAAATCGTATTTGGGGATAATCCTTTTACTGATGACCATGCATTCTGTCATGTAGTTTATACTTAGTACTTTCTTCTCACTCTCAGTCGCTACCTTCTGTAGGAGATTTTGTCATTTCTTTCCTTTTTCTTTATCATTACTCTGTCATCTGCGTATCTTATGTTGTTAAGATTGTGGCCACCAATGCTAAATCCCGGTAGGGTTTCCAATTCTCTCAGAACTGCGTCATTGTAGAAGTTGAAAAGGTCGGGTGAGAAGACGCTACCATGTTCAATTGTTCTTAATAGAAGTTCTAGATACTCTCTTTTCTTTGTTATCAAGGGAAATTTGGTTTCTGTTGAGCCGTTGTATTATTCTGTATCAATGGAAACATTTGGTCACACGCTCCAGTTATAGAAAAAGAAGAATTTACAGTTATTTATACTATTTGTATTCGGGATATTGTCCTTATCTTTGTCGTTGTTATCACAACACTTCGGCCGTTGTGCTTTCCAGGTTCATCTGCATCCAAGAAAGTCTGTAATAATTTAACGTGAGGTGTTTTAACAGACGACAGAAATTGCGACAATGAAATACTAAGGCGTATTTCGACAGTGAAAAATGCCTTGCAAAAGCTAAGTAATGTATTAAGAAACTGAAAAAAATTCGTTATAAATACAAGAAAAGAGTACTAAACTTTTACGTAATATCAGATCTCTGATAAGGTAGTGAATGTTGGACACTCTCCTTAGAGATGAAGAAGATTGGCTTGGGTTATTTTGTTTTGTTTTACAGCATAGAACTGGTCGTGACTGTCTATATTTCTGAGATAAGGTATTGTAATTATTTGCTCTATTTGCAGTGTTCAGTTTGATGTCTCAGTATCAGTTATCTCTCTTTAACTCAACTCTGCAAGATTGTTCACCTCAGCTGTAGTCAGGTGTTGAACTCACAACTCTTTGGGTTGTCACCTGATTCAACCTACGGTTTATCCACTGGACCTCAAGAGTAATGAGACATCCATAAGCGGCATGGAACATGGAAATAGAACTGTCTACCACGGCAGCCGAAATAAAGGGTTCAGTTTGAAATTCCAATCACCTGAAGAAGGCCGGAGCGTACAACATCCGAAACGTCGTGAACATCTCAACAAATATGTCGACAACAGTCCGAACAATGTAAATAGTGTAATTAGAACCGGTACTATGTGGTTGAACCATAAAATATTTGTTTTCTGTATCAAATGTATTCTTAATTGAATAAAATTCCATTTTATTCAGTTACATAATCAACATCGTTTTCAGTGTCTTGTTGTCATTTATCAGGTAACCGGTCCTTACAGTATCTGTCTATATTTATTACAAGGACACATGGCACAGTGGATAAAGGCGTTAGTTAGATCCAGTGACAAGACCCAAAGAGTGTGAGTTCAATATCCGGTTAAGGTAGTGGAGAACTTAGAGAGGGGAATTAGCAGGAGGTAACTGACAACTGGCTTCCATTAAACATGGCACGTGGAACTAGAACAGTCTACCCCAATGAGCGAAATAAAGGGTTCAGTTCGACATTCCAACCTCCTGAAGAAGGCCGGAGCGTACAACGGCCGAAACTTTGTAATAAATATGGCGACAAAGATGCAGACAATAGTCCGAATAATGTAGTGAACCTGTCCTTACGCTTTTAGTAAAAAACTACAGTTGTTGACGTGAAATTTTCGAATAACACTTAAATCTCGTTTACATTTCCCCCATAAATGCGTTTTTGCACTGATCGGAAAACGTAATTATCAGTTGATGCAAAGTTAGATGAATATATGTTCCAAAGATTTTTTTCATGTATTATTCTTTTTGTATGTAGCCTTGCGCTCTAATGGATACGAACAGCATTTTTTCTATTGACAATTGTAGGGTCAAAAAATTATGGCCACGTTGCAGCTGCTGGATGTATAAATGTGCGTGTATTTGTTCCATTGTTTTTTTAGAATTCTAAATGAATAATACCCCGACAATCCCAAACAGGGCCTGTGCAAGTGTCTTGCCCCGACCCCAAATCTATGAAACGCCTTCCTTTCAATCTACTGCATCTCGATTTTCATTATGTAGTATTCATATAAAATACATATTTTATCCAATGGTAAATTGATTTTAGTACAATGATGTATGAGAGAAACATTTTTCATATTCACGAGCGTGGGGAGTTTGCTGCCCAAACTTGTATGGACATGTTGCAGCTGCTGAATATATAAATGTGCTTTTACTGTTTGAATTCGTTTTAAGAACTCTAAATGAAAAATACCCCGACAAACTTCCCACAAACACCTTTTTTTCCATGAAGCTCAAGGCTTTAGGTCTGTTGTGGAGATTTCTCCTTGTCAATCCACTACTCAGTTGAACGGTGTCGTATGTTACTGTTCACTAAATCTATCCTTAACTGCCACGTCTGAGTAGAATTTAGGCTCATACAATTGTCTTTTTGATTGCTTCTAAAAGAATGTAACATTACATATGGTTCCTAATATTTTCAATAATGACCGGTTATATTCTATCTTCGTTCCTTCCCCGTAAAGTCTATCGACATCCTTTCTTTGGTTTCTTATTCCTTTTGTCATTTAAGTGATGAGAAAAAATGGCCGAAAACCTAATAGCTATAGTGCTGTAACTGCAATATATTATTATTTTACAAGAGGAGAGATATTAAAAGTGAAAGATTAGGCGGTAATCAGATTCGTAAAGGTTATGCAGTTGACGATGATGATAAAACCGCCATTGATTTATTATTATTATTATTACTATTTAAACTAAGAACGAAAGAATAAAAAGAATGCATTATAAGATTGCTCGTTGGGCTGTTGTAAGAAT
The DNA here is from genome assembly GCA_964036315.1 of Acanthosepion esculentum. Taxonomy (NCBI): domain Eukaryota; kingdom Metazoa; phylum Mollusca; class Cephalopoda; order Sepiida; family Sepiidae; genus Acanthosepion; species Acanthosepion esculentum. The sequence continues at coordinate 6,999,726 of OZ038496.1, forward strand.
CACTATTTATTAATATCAGCAGACATTTTTTTATCGGAATGGATGAAAACAGACGACTCCCTGGCATATTTTTATCGATGTCTCTAAGGCAATATTACATTTTTTGAGCTTGTTGTTTCTTTCTCTTTTGCGTTATGTTAAGTGTTACTTCTGACGGCCAATTTCACAAGCCATGTTTTGTTGAAAGTGACGTGTCGGATTTTGTCAGGTGTGAGCAGGCAAAGGAGGGAAGTCGGCGTAAAATTCGGTTCAAATCAATGTGAGTTGACAGCAACTAATCGATCCATTTCTGACCTTCGACAAGGACAACTGTTTCCTTTCTTTAGTACGAGTAATAATAGAAATAAATGGTGACTCCAAAAGCAGCAGCCTATCCACAAGCAAAGAATAGTCTCTGGAGTTTCCTCTGTTCAAGATATAACTACGAACAAAACGACAGTAGACAGAAAACGATCATTACTACGACGACAGTGGTACAGCATATATACTTTTTGCTTTCTTTTTGTTTTAATAATAATAAAATATATAATAATAATAATAATAATAATAATAATAATAATAATAATAATAAAACTTAAAAAAGAATGCAAAGAGAAATGCGACCGACCAGATAAAGAAACAATGGCAAAATAAACCGCTCCATGGCCAATACTCTGCCCGTACCAAACAAGCAGACGTAGACAAAAACCGCACCCATCAGTGGCTACGTAGTGCAGGGTTGAAAGGTGAAACTGAAGGTTTTATCATTGCTGCACAAGACCAATGCTTGTTAACTAGGAATTATCAAGCACATATACTAAAATACTATGTTAGCCCAAGATGCAGATTCTGTGACAAATATCCAGAAACCATTGATCATCTTATATCAGGTTGCACGATATTGGCATCCACTGAATATAAAACCCGGCATGACAGAGTGGGCCAATATCTGCACTGGAAAATTTGCAACTCCTATGGGAAGGAAACTGGAAGAAATTGGTACGAGCACCACCCTGACCCGGTTACGGAGATAGGACCTGTTACAATTCTATGGGACTACACAATACACACTGACAGAACAATCAAAGCCAACCGCCCAGACATTGTTATTAAAGACCACAAACAAAATAAGTGCCTCCTTATTGATGTGGCAGTCCCTGCAGACTGCAATGTATCTCTGAAGATATTCGAAAAACTGTCAAAATACAAGGACCTTGAAATAGAAATCTCAAAAATGTGGCACATGGGAACATCAACAATTCCTGTTGTAGTTGGAGCCCTTGGACTGGTTGGAAAAGATTCCAGTAGGCTGATTGAAGGGATCCCTGGAAGTCCATGCCTCAAAGAGATACAAAAAAATGTTCTGACAAGTACAGCCCACAATTTACGAAGGGCGTTATCTATGTAATTATTATTTTTTTTTTTTTTGCAGTGGAAAGTGTCATGATGCCATTTCTAACCTTAGGTCCCTGGGCGGGACCCGGAAAGAAATGTGTAAACGCCAGATATCAAAGGAAATAAAAATAATAATAATAATAATAATTGGTATGAACACCACCCAGACTCGGTTACGAAGATAGGAACTGTAACAATTTTATGGGACTACACAATACACAAAGACAGAACAATTAAAGCTAACCGCCCAGACATTGTTATTAGAGACCGCAAACAAAAATAAAATGCCTCCTTATTGATATGGCAGTCCCTGAAGTCTGCAATGTATCTTTGAAGATCCTCAAAAAGCTATCGAAATACAAGGACCTTGAAATCGGAATCTCAAAAATATGGCACATGAGAACATCAACAATTGGTTGGTTGGAAAAGTTTCTAATAGATTCATTGAAAGGATTCCTGGTAGCCTATGTCTTTATACTAATACAATAAAATGTACTCAAAAGTACAGCCCACACCTTGCGAAGAAAAAAATATGTGTAATTTCTTTTCAAAATTGGTCAATGGAAAATGTCATGATGACATTTTTGACCTTAGGTCT
>OZ038496.1:7011697-7051697 GCA_964036315.1 Acanthosepion esculentum
GCATAAATATATTGTGTAATTGTCATCTTTGATAATGGCTTATGTAAGCCGAAAGCTTAGATTGGATTAAAAAAAAGTATGTATCAATATTGTGATTTTCTTTCATTGTTTAATGATAATGTTATTAAGATTATCAGACTATATGAAAAAACTTACATAAAATATATAGACAACACTTATCTATATTATTTAATGAAACATGTATTAATATATATATATATATATATATATATATATATATATATATATATATATAGATATATATATATATATATATATATATATATATAGATATATAGACACTAATGTAGAGTGTGATTGGTTGCTCTGCAGTTGATAAACCGTGGTTAAAATCGATGGATTGATTTATTTTTAATTCTTATCAATATTTTGTTTATTATTTGAAGATGGGACATTTTGGATTGTAAGAAAGTTTATTTTAACATGCGAACAAATATTTCATTGACATTATTTTGGGAATAACAAGGATTTTTCAGATACAATTTCTACAATTTAATCCATAGCTAGAGAGATAGGGAGGAAATGGACTCATATCTTTCCCGAGAGTATTTGCGTTTAAGTCAATGTAACCAACTGGATTTGAATTCAAACTCAACTATACGATGTTTTATACATTACACCATCCAAACACCCTATATTAAAGAAGATAATCAACTGAATTGTTCAGAAAAATAGTAAAAGTTGACAAAGTGACTTCCCTCGACAGATAAATGTCTTTCCTCTGATCACATAACAGCCAAACTGAATCGTGAGTTACTGATCATTTATTAGATTAAGCCTTTTCCCCTTTTTTTTTTCGTTTGTACACTAATATCAATAATGTGTAATATTTTCCGCGTTATGATTCAGTGAATAAAGATTCCTTTTAGAAAAGGCGTAAAATAAATTTCATCTGACAGTTTCGTTCTTCCAGACAACTATCGCTGTGTGGCGATGTGCACGGCGGGAGTTTCAGAAGACAGATTCTTATTGTCTGGATCGATTTAACGAGTGAACCTCTATACGAATATTCAGTGGCGATAGAAATTATTCGTTGCAGATTCAGGAGAAGAATTACATTGATGTAGTTTAATTATGCCTCTCCATATAGCGATGAATAAGGGCTATAATGAGGGTAGTGAATTCACTCTTAACTCAGCGTCCAACACGTGACCTTGTTCCATTGAAATCTAATCTCTGTAAATGCATATAGGCTGTCTGCGCGGCACAGTCAATAGCAAGTTGGTATTGCAACCGTTGATACTCTAATGAGTTCGAAGCTTATTCGAACTGTCTGCAAGACTCTAAAAAATTGTTTAATGTTTGTCAGAAGAATTTATTGTATTAATAACAATAGAATAATTACTAAACTTGGTTTCATGCAGGGATATGCGAACTTTCTTTAAGGATTACCAAAATTCTGTTTGTAGTACCAGCCACTGATTCCAAATTCGATAGAAATAAAGCTAACTAATCTTAGAATGATAACTAAACATCATTAACAGTTAGGATTTTCTTTAAAAAGCGAAAAATAGCTAAACAAAATCAACCAATACGACGGTAAAAACAAGTCTTGAAGATGTGTAGAAATCGCAAAAAAATAGTGTTCTTCCATTTTTAATAAAGACATAATCCATATTAGGTTTCCTTATGTCAAAACAACCTGAATACTATCCTTCGCCTCCCATTGTCATTTGCTTTCGAAGAAATAAAGTTAAAAAATTCTTATTCCCCAAATCTTTGACCTAATGTCAAAATCTCAAGTCTCCAAGAATACAATTTTTAAGTCTATTTTTAGCCCTCATCGAACCCCAAATTTCTGCTTTAATTCCATTTTAGAGAATTTGCATTTGTTCATTGCAAGTTGTAGGGAAAGACAATGAATCTTCAAATTTGCCAAGAACTCCCTGCATAAGTTATGAAAGACCCTCACATTTTCTTTACCTATGTTCAAAAACAGATACAAAATATTTTTGGAATATAGACAACGACTTCATCCACGAAACAAGGCAGTCATTTTGACAATTATTTTTTTTTATAAGCATTTCACCCCAAGAAAGACAGGAGTGGTACTGGCACGCAAGGGGTTACAGAGAGCGAAAGTAAAGGAAAAAGACTGAATATATTTGGGGGGGATTGAGGAAAGGAGAAAAAGTAGAACAGAGAAGGAGAAAAAGAAGAACGTGGATCAAGGCATCAGAATATCTCGATTGACATTACATTTAAATGTTTGCAGATTATAGTTATCAGGAAAGCAAGTAAGAAAAAGTACGCCAAATGAAGATGGTTGAAATATGTAGAACGGGTATATTGCTTAATCTCAAATCTTTAATTATTATCCATTTTCTATCTAGAAATTCTAATAATTAATTTATTAACGTCAGATCGTTTTAATCCTCAAAGCATTTACATAAATTTGTCTGGGATATGACGATAAACCTCATCCGGCAGCAAGGCCTCTGATCAGGAGATTGGTGATTTTGAGGAATGTGGAACAACATCTTGACTGCTGTTGATCCCATATCCAACCTCACCCTGGGTGGTAGCACCTTTTAGGGTCCAGGCTATGGGCAAACAAAAAACAAAAGTACATTTTTATAGTAAAAATAACAATCAATACCACGCTAGCAGAATCACCAGCAATACGATTCTTATAAGGAGAGATTTATACAATACATTTATGATCTACACACAATATATATATATATATATATATATATATATATATATATATATATATATATATATATATATATATATATATATATATATTCCAGTCGAATCCATTACTTTCACTTACGTGCTAATACCCTTGGGAAAGGTGTGAATCCTCTTCTTCTCCCTCCAACTATGGGTAAATAGCAGGACAGACTGGGTTCTATAGCCCTGGATATCAACTGACCTAGGAGAAGGGCAACTATGAATTCAAAACCTGCGGAGGGTCGTTTGGGGACCTTGTGGCACTCAGTGCACCAGGTCTCTGTATTCGTCCCTTCAAAAAGTGTGGATGGTCCTGAACGAAACCTTCACCACTTTAATCAAATCCCATGTGTCGGCGTCGGGCTCTCAGTTTCTAGGAACTGATCCGCCTGACCCTCATACGTCGAATTCGACGTGAGAGTCGATAATATATAAAAATTACATACGTTTACCCTTAGAGTATAAAATTTAAATTTCGGCCTTAAATGACCCATAGATATTGATATGCAGCAAAACAAAATCAACCAACCAACAATACCTATTTACAGGAAAATGACCAAAAATTAAAAAAATAGTTTATAGTAAAATTACCAATAATATATATTTAAAGTATAATGACTAACAATACATTTTATGTGTAGTTGAAGGCACAATTTTGTTCAAAATATATTTATTTGAAGTCATAAAATTGTGTTCAAAATAGATAGATTTCGGCATTAAATGACCCATAGAAGTGTTGATATGCCGCTAAACAAAATCATCCAGGAGAATTAATACTAATAGTCTGAATTTTGACGTTTTAATTTAAAACTTTCGTTCGGACAATTCATTAATCCCCTATCATCTGCATATCACACTGGATACCATTTGTCTTCCTTTTTGGAGACAGATCATTTTTTTCTTATTGAAGATTAAGGTGATTTGAGTTAGAATTTGAGATAACACAAACCAAAATCGAGGAACGGGGCAGAGAAGATTCTTAAATAAATATAACGCACCTTTTCAGAACACCTGACAGCATACGAGAGCTGATGAACTAATCGTGAACCAGAAGACAATCCTAACAGCCGCGCATTTGTGTCGCTAGATCGATTACGACTTATATAAATATGTATAAAATCATATACATACATGTACATCTAAGGTACGCTTAAAAGTCATGGGGCACTTCGATATGGTGTAATAGTTAGCAAGCTTGTCTTGCTACAGCAATTACAACTGAAAAGTGAGTTCAATCCTCACTTGTGCCCCCTATTTTAGCCTTGTGCCACATCTAAGCTACATTTAGAAAATCACATAACAGTTCTGCATGATGATTTCGGCCTTAATGCATGCATCACGATGCCAATGCACTGTCCTCAGATATCAAGATAATCATGGCCCCCAGTGATGAAATGACTAGAAAAATTTCAGTGTTTGTGGCGGAGTCAACATTTGATATCAATCACATTTTCCGAAACAAAACTTCAGCCTTGGTTTTGGTTATAACGTCTTCCAACAGTCAATGGCTGTCGCCATTCTCCTAAGACAAAACGCTGTTACTGAAGTTTACTTTTTTTTTTTAAGCTTATCACCCCAAGCAAAGCTGGAAGCCACTAGTACGCAAGGGGTTACAGAAGGTTTGGAGGAAGAGCAGATAGGAGTGGTAAAGGAGAGGATGTGGAGAAAGATAGTGGATCGATCAAGGCAAGGGGGTTACAGAAGATTTGGAGCGAGAGCAGATAGGAATGAAAGGTGAAAGGATGTGGAGAAGGGAAGTGGATCGATCAAGTCAACTGGAGATGTCGATTGACGTTACACTTAAATAGTTGGAGATTGTATTTGTCAGGGAAACAGGAATAAGGAAGGGAGTTCCACATGCGAGATGTGCGAGACATGAAGCTATTGGAGTAGAAGAGACGTCCACATCTAACTGTTTCAACGGTGAAGGGGTGGGAACGGGATGCCAGCCTCGTAGGACGCTTAAATTCATGAGGCCTAGGAACCAGCGAAAGCAGCTCCTCGGAGCAATTACCGTGAAAGTATTTGTAAAAAAGACAGAGAAGGGCAATATCGCGTCTGTGAGAGAGCGACTGCAGACGAGATGACAGTCTGAAGTACGACATTTTTCTCCTGACAAGAAGTGTTGAATTTATAACTTATTTCTAGTCTCCAGATTTCTGTTTCTCGTCCAGCACGGACCTAATACAGCAGGCATCCAACAAGGTATCCCACGGCAACAGCAATACCTTCAAAGCTGCTAAGCAAGGTGGAACCGTCCAAGATGTCAAAACTATTATGGTTAAGGGTTGCAAAGTCTTTCGAGGTCGCATTGAAGCTGTATTCCATAAGTGATTCATTTTGTTGTCGTCGATGCGTTATTGATATTACTTCATATCAATCGGCCTATTTATGCGAGTTTCGAATGTTGTAGTAATTTTATAACTTGTTGATCTCCAGCGTGTAGGTGGTGCTTTATCTCCATCTTTCTTTCCGTCTTTTCCAGTCTCCTTCATAATCAATTTTTCTTTCACTTATTCTTCCTTTGTCTTGCATTAGCTATTTATTCATTTTCTCCGATGTATTTTCATTCATTTCTCTTTCTTAATATGGTTCCCTTGCGTAATCATACTCTTATATCCGATTGGCTATTACTTTACCCCTACGATTTCTGTTGATTATTTTCATTACTTTTTGTCCTTTTCTCATTGTAGACAATTCTTCTATACTTTTCTTCCTGCTTTCTTCAATTCTTCGACGCTATTTCAGTTATAATACTATCATCGTTCCATTTTTCTCTGTTGTTATTGGTTCTTTCTTTTATCCACCCTCACTTCTTCTTGATTCCGCTTATCTTTCGTTACCATTCCTCTTTCAATGTTCCTGCAAATGATATGAATTATTCTTTTTTTGTTTTCTATTTTCTCTTCTCTAATGAAATCTTTGAATTGAAAGGGCATCAGAAACGTTTTCTTACTAAAGCGTGAAAAGAGAAACATCAGATAAAAATCCGCTTTTGGCAGTAAAGAAATTTTTGAGCTTTCTTATCTATATTATTTCTTATATTATTTTTGTCCGATTTGGGTTTTTTTAATCTTTTTTTTCCTTTTGTACGGCCGTTGAATTAATAAGGTGCGAAATAAAAGCGGCTTTTATTAGCGAGAAGACGAAGAAAACAAGACAATGAGCAAGAAATGGCAAACTAGCTAATTAATTATACACGAGATAACACCAATAGAGGAATTTCCTTTTCATCAAATGTATTATAGGTGTGCATTTGCCTATATATATATATATATACATATATATATATATATATGTATGTATGTATATATATGTATGTATATATATATGTATGTATATATAAATATATATGTATGTACATATATATGTATGTATATATGTATGTATATATATATGTGTATATATATGTATATATATATGTATGTATATATATATTTATGTATATATATATGTGTATATATATGTATGTATATATATATGTATGTATATATATATGCAATGTACGTATGTATATATATATGTATGTATATATATATGTATGTATATATGTATGTATATATATGTATGTATGTATATATGTATGTATGTATATATATATATATGTATATATATATGTATGTGTATATATATACATATATATATATATATATATATATATACATATATATATATATATACTCTCAAACACACATATAGGTATATGATTTTATACACATGTATATAAATATTTTCGTGTTTGTATGCACATGCGAGAGGAGATTTGACAATATAAGTAGCTTATTTATATGTACATATCATACGGACGGAAGAACTAACACATACACAAACCCATATGCTTACGAGCATATCGCCAGTTCTTGTACTATCACTGAAGTTAAGCAACGCCGAACCAGTTAAGTATATAGATGAGTGACCGCTTGGGAAAACCTGCTCCTGTAAATTGGATGTGCGGGTTGTGCAATGGATAAAACCTCGGCAGTAGAAATTGAAGTGCCTAGTTTCAATTCCAATTCGTTATATTCAATTGGGCGCAATCCTAAACCGTCTCCCCTCCAGCTAAGGGTTAATTAGTAGGACTTGTATCAGTAAATCATAATTATTCCCCAACCAAATCTTACCATCTAAAATACTATCTGGCTTTAAATAACCTGCTAAATGTTGATAAGCCGTAACAATCAAATCAGTCAACTAATAAAATCACTATTTACATTGTTCTGGCTGTTATTCTCATCTTTTTGGCCGTTGTACGCTCCGACCTTCTTCCTGTAATATATGTCAGAATTTTGAACTGAACCCTTTAATTACTCCACCGGGGTATAATTTTTTTAATTCCATGCGTCATATCTTTTCTGGATATCTTAGTTTTAGTTTTCATCCTTTAGTATCTCAACTCTCCGAGTTTTTGTTCACCTCTGCTTGTAAGTGTTGAGTGCGTGATGTATTGGAGAACACACCTTTATCAGGCCTTAAATATTAGTTTGGAAAGGAATTTTATGATGCCCAGTTCTCAATATAACGTAACATGTGTATTAAATTTTCAGTTTCCAATTTGAATTATAAAGTAACACAACTCAGATAAAACCAGTTGCTTGAAACAGTAGGTGCCTCTAGTCACTCAATGCAGACCCCAAGAATGAATGCAAAACAATACACACCAAGTACATGAGATCTTTCAGACGTTAGGGAACTCGAGCAATGAAGGCTTGTTGTACCGTTCTACCTCTTCCTCCAGTGTGTCAGGGTTAACTCGACAGCCAACACCCAGGAACTAGTTATGGTGGTCCATTCTTGTATATAGAAGTTGGCTGTGATCAACAGCAAGTTTACTTGAATCAGGGCAGTCATGAAGGTTTGCTACTTTGCTAGCGCATTATCTATCGTATCCGGTTTCCGTTTTTAATTTTCTGGATTATTATCTGTGGAGACAAAATAATAATAAGACTAACGAGCACCCACTCCACTGCCAAGTATTAGTGGATGTGGAACATACTATCACCTACTCATGGTACATACTACTACCTACTCAGGGTACATACTATCACCTACTCAGGGTACATACTATCACCTACGTAGGATACATACTATTACCTCCTCAAGGTAAATACTATCACCTACTCAGGGTACATACTATCACCTACTCAGGGTACATACTATTACCTACTCAGGGTACATACTATCAGCTACGGAGGATACATACTATTACCTACTCAGGGTACATACTATCAGCTACGGAGGATACATACTATTACCTACTCAGGGTAACACTATTACCTACTCAGGGTACATACTATCACCTACTCAGGGTAAATATTATCATCTACTCAGGGTGCATACTATCACCTACTCAGGGTACATACTATCAGCTACGCAGGATACATACTATCACCTACTCAGGGTACATACTATCAGCTACGTAGGATACATACTATTACCTACTCAGGGTACATACTATCACCTAATCAGGGTACATACGATTTGCAGAGGATTGTGTGAAATCGTGTTGCTAGTTTGAAGCTTTAAACTTGTTAGTCAGTCTGCTTGGATGAATAAAGAGAAATTAATACCTTCTGAAATAATAATGGTGAAACACCTGTGTGAATTTCAATGTTGATCTGCAATCACCATGAATCGGTAAATTGACGACTCAGGTGGTGTTCTGATAAAAGCAATTTAAGGAACGAACTAAGGAACTAAAGTGACGTATGTATACCTGGGATATTTGATGCAAAGCATTTCCGCCCACCATGGAACACCAGTTTAAAACTGTCTGTGGTAACAGTGGTTTAAATCGCATTCAAATTCAATTCAAGACGTGCCAGACGTATATTTAACAGTTCAAGTCCCGGTTCTTTAGCTTCCCTGGGACACAGTAGCCGGAAATCTACCAGTGTACCCGTGTTAACGACACGAACTGGACGCACCTGGGGTCATAACGTCACGAATTCGATTCTGGAACGCAATCTTTGTAATCGATAGATAGACAGAAATAAAAATGCAGAGATAGATAGATAGATAGATAGATAGATAGATAGACAGACAAATACGGTCAGATTGAGATAGATAGATAGATATCACAGACATACATACGTACATACATAGATACATATAAACAGAGTTAGAAAGATAAGGGCATATTTTGATAGATATACAGAAGTTTGAAATAATATATATATATATATATATATATATATATATATATATATATATATATGTGTGTGTGTGTGTGTGGAGATATGTGTATAAATGTGGGCATGTGTGGATACAGATATGCATGTATATATATATATATATATATATATATATATATATATATATAGATATATATATATATATATATATATATATATATATATATAGAGAGAGAGAGAGAGAGAGAGATAGATAGATAGATAGATAGATAGATAGATAGATAGATAGATAGATAGATAGGTGTGTGTATGAGGGGATGTGTGTGTGGGGGGTAAATATGTGCCTATGTGTGTATATATATGTGTGTATATGTGTTGGGTGTATGTAAAAATTTTTAAAAGAAAAAAGACTTACAAGTATGTTATTGATTTTTTACCCCACTTACAATACTTACAATATTGTCTTCTTAACTGAATTACGCTTTAATAATCATTATTAATGATAAAATATTTAGATTTTTGATGATTGAATACTAAAGTCATCACCTAATTTCTTTCTGAGAGAAGTTTCTTTAGGAAATTCTAGTTGCACCCCTCTATATATACATATATGTAAGTATACGGAAACATCTAGGAAGATATATGAAATTACCCATGTATATCAGTACACGTGTACCTGTATAAGTGTCTGCAGATGTGAAAGAACGTATGTGTATGAAATTCACATAGATGTGTTTACAATATATGATGGAGCATGATCTCTAATATTGCGTTAAAAAGCCACTCCATATTAAATTAATACTAAATTTTAAGTAATAGAATTTACCAATGTAAAAATAGTCACTAATCAAACTCATAAATAAAATTCAAACTGATAAAGATATCACCTTAATAATCACTTACTACTAGATGTAAACTTATATTTGAGAAAAATTTTCTAGTGTTTTAATGTAAATTCTATATTTTTAAAAATCGACTATTTCACATTAAATCCCCAAAATGTCAGTTATAAGTTTGTTTTTTTTTTAAATTTTAACATATAATTAAATGGCTTAGACTGTTTAAACAAAAAAAATTACGAAATCTCAAAGTAAAGAAAAAAACAACGCCTATTCCAATGGAAGTTAATGACACTTTTTTACAACTTCTTTCTCTTTTTTTCTCTCTTTTTCTTTTTTTCTTTATATGCTTTTTGGTCTATTCCCCTTCCTATATCAAGATATAACTTCCGTTAACAGATTGAAAATGTCAATGTCTAGATTTCAGCGAAAATTTAAATTTGAAACAATAGAAATGTTACATCTAACTCAACGCTGTCTCTCTACCCCCTAGACTGCTCCCACTTCGTTAATTTCCTTATTATTGCCCGTCATAAATGTGTAAATTTATTTTCATTTTTTTTCATTTCGACATTTGGAAATAAATCTGATGATCCACTGTCCTTTAAAAGGGCTGTGGTGAAATAATTTATTATATGGAACCTTAAAGTAATCTGTTTTTATTTAAATTATTAGCTCTGATTTAAATTGAGGTCTCTGGATTCTATCCTCATTGGGTCTTCCCATACGGATTACCTAGTTTTTCGTAAACTATATATATATATATATATATATATATATATATATATATATATATATATATATATATATATATATATATATATATGCAGTTTTATATATATTATTTATATATGTGCGGTACTTATTGGTAAGCGCTCAATATCAGTTGGATTGATGTTCAACTATATATATATATATATATATATATATATATATATATATATATATATATATATATATATATATATATATATATATATATTGTTCAGACTGCTGTCCTTACCTTTGTTGCCATATTCAAAGTGTTTCTGTCGTTGTATTCTTCGGCCTTCTTCAGCCGATTGGAATTTCGAACTGAGCCGTTTATATCATCCATCTGGGTAGATTGTTCTAATTCTACGTGGCATGCCCCTTCCTGACGTTTCAGTTATCTCCCTTTAACTCAAACCCCAGTAGCTAGGTATTGAACGCACACCTCTTTGAGTCAAGTCATTGTTTATCAAGGCTTTTAATTTAACAATCCTTGATCTTGTATATAAACACGTGCTACAAAATAAATTCTACATTGCCTTGATAAAGTTCGTTGGTGGAAGAAACACGAAGGCTAAGAATTGTTTTTCTTCCTGTCTATTTTTATTAATTTTGTTCCTTGACAGATACACTCTCTCTGACAATAATTATAATTTAAAATTTATCAATAAACTTTTCTTGTTTGTATGTATGTGGATGAATATATATACACACACACTTACATCCACTTCCTCCACATCCCCCTCCTTCTTTAGTTGCGTAGATTCAACAAGACGTTGCCGATGTGCTTCTCACTGTAGGTAAGGAATTATTAGGATGAATTTGCTAACACCTTGCCGAACCAGGTTTTGTACCCGGTACACCTACACGTAAGATAGTTGTTGTTCTAAGCACAGTGGATCTACGGCGGTTATAACTGCCGCGCACAATGAACGGGAATTTAAGACCATGAAATAGAAGAGGCTTCAAATGCGAGAGAAACTTTCAACTCCGTCTAGAATTCACGTTTCCATTATTATTAATGCTAAGGATACCATCACAGTGGACGCTCGGTGAATCCATATCTGATACTTAAGAAAGCTTCACATCCAAACATCTATCCTCGATCAAGGCCATTAGTTGTTTTTTGCCTCCAACGAAATAAAGATTCTCCTATTCTTCTAACATCATGAGGAATGAATGATACCGATGTCTACTAAGTGGACTTGTTTTCCCTTTATCTATTTCCAAGCATCTTTTTTTCTTAACTTTTATTCTTTATTTCTCAAACGCAATGCCTTGCTTTTCTTTCTTTCCTTCTTTCTTTCTTTCTTTCCTTCCTTCTTTCTTTCTTTCTTTCTTTCGATCTTTCTTTCTTTCTTTCTTTCGATCTTTCTTTCTTTCTTTCCTTCTTTCCTTCCTTTCTTTCTTTCTTTCTTTCTTTCTTTCGTTCTTTCTTTCTTTCTTTCCTTCTTTCCTTTCTTTCTTTCTTTCCTTCCTTCTTTCTTTCTTTCTTTCTTTCTTTCCTTCTTTCTTTCTTTCCTTCTTTCGTTCTTTCTTTCTTTCTTTCCTTCTTTCTTTGTTAGATTTTTCCTTTCTTTTATTATTCTCAGTTTATTTTCTATATCTACTGTATTTTCACTTCTTTATATTAGCTTTCCTTAATTGACTATTTTGCTTTTATTCCATCTTTTTCTTTCTTACTTACTTCCTTTCTCTCTTCTTTCTTCCTTTCTCTCTTCTTTCTCTCTTCTTTCTTCCTTTCTCTCTTTTTCTTTCTTTATTGCTCTTTCTTTATTTCTTTCTTTCTTTTGATTAGCATAGTGTAGTCATAATTTATAATAAACCAAACCCGTTTTTCTCAGTTTCATTCTTTCTTTCTTTCTTTCTTTCTTTCTTTCTTTCTTTCTTTCTTTCTTTCTTTCTTTCTTTCTTCCTTCCTTCCTTCCTTTCTTTCTTTCTTTCTTTCTTTCTTTCTTTCGTTCTTTGTCATAGATCAAGGCTCATGAACTAGAGGGTAACGAGATCATTGCTTATAGCCAATAATGTGCTACCAGCTGGACCTGGATCAAATATACCATTTCAAAAATCATTTCATCCCAAGCAAGATGATAAAGCCACTAAGATACAAGAAGCTACTGCAAGTGAAAGAAAATGAGAAAAGTATATTGAAGAGAAAGGAGCGGTAAAAACGACAAAAAGAGAGCGATTGAAATTTTTGATAATCGTAGTTGACAGGAAAGCAAGTGGTTGGAACCTTGGTTCACAGGTGAATAGTACGAAAGGAAACTTTTATAATAGAAATGATGGTTACATAGAACTATTTAAACAGTAAAGTCATGAGCCCTACATGCCAATCTAGCGCTGAGTTTAAATTTGTGAAGTTGAGATGCCAAGGTGGAAAAAATTACCATGAGAATATTTATAGAAAAGGCAGTGGGAAAGTGACTGATGCTGCGATGCTAGATCATGGCCGATATCATAGCAGATTTTTATTTAGATTGGGTAACATTTTCCGATATATATATCAGAATCACCTGACCAAATCTAGCACCAGTATTCAATGCACGGATGAATGATAGACATACATTTGCAATATGGATTCCAGGAGGGGATATTGCCAGGCAGGACACAGTGAAACAAATTTCCTCCCGTCCTGGGTAAGACGATAAAATACATCCAACAGCAAGGCTTCTGATCAGGAGGTTTTGAGGAGCGTGGGACCACCTCTTAATTGCTGATGTTGCCAAGTCCATAAGAGACGGCGTGGTAGCACCTGTTAGGGTCCCAGCTATGGGCAAATAGTTAACCCCAAAACTAGGATCAAAACACTACGAAAGTGTAAGAACAGGTTTTAATACAGAATTACTTTATCAAAAATTATTACCAGTAAATAATACATTTTTGAAAAAATATCCCCAGCAATTCATTTTAAAAATATATATATTACCATCTATAGATTTTTGAAAAACAAATATTACCAACGAAGGAAAATTATTACCAGAAACAGAGTTTTTGAAAGAAAAATATTACCAGAAATAAATTTTAGAAAAAATTATTACCAATATTTTATTGGCATTAAATAAACATTTGAGGTTGATATGCCGTAAAAAAAAAAAAAAAAAAAAAAAAATAAAATAAAAATTCCAAACCAAACCAAATTGCCTCGCCAAAAACATAGCAATTGATTCTATGTAATCGTTCCATTTTATGTTAGCATGCTATCGAGAAAGACCAATGAGTTCTTTTCCTGGGGTTTGGCAAGATGCTAATGAAGGCATACTATTAACTAAAAGACAACAGTTTCATTTTGGAGGCATTATAATGTTTGAAACATTTTCATCATTCAATGCACCACGGTATTCCCTTCATCGAAATACATTCATAAACTGCATTAAGAACAGTATGAAATTAAGGTAAAATTTCGAAGAATTTCGAAGTGGAAAATTAACACGAAAATGTTCATACTTTGTTGTATTCTTCGAAAAACGCAGTTGTCTTTTTTTTTCCTTCATCTAAATTTGTCGAAATTGAAATGTACCTCATTTTTATACCTCAAATATTGTTCATTTTCTCGCCGAGTATCAAAATGCATTTAAGAAAAGCGAACATCGACTGCAAATCGAGGAGCAACCCAATTAGTGTTTCCTAAATTGAATTTTTTTTTATTTTGTAGAGGGAAAGTATTTTGTTTAGGAGCATTATACATTAAATGTTTTTTTCTATCTTGACTATTGAAAAATCCCATTGGATAACCTTAACATATCACCATGACAAAAATAAATGAAATGAAAAACTCTAGTACGCGGCTGATAAACACAGGTGAAACGCTTCTTTCTTGAATAGAAGATTTCTTTCTCTCTTTATTCTTCGGCATTTTCTTTTCCGAAGATTTGCACAAAAATATATGGATGTATGGCTTCTAATATACATTAATGGAGTATGAACAGAGATGATTAGTAGTTGAATATAAAAACCTGGCAAGCCTGAGATAAAATTCACAGGCTCATGTGCGTATCTATCTATCTATCTATCTATCTATCTATCTATCTATCTATCTATCTCTGGCGATTCATATCTATCTATCTATCTATCTATCTATCTATCTATCTCTGCCGATTCATATCCATCTTTCTTTGTATCTATCTCTGCCGATTCATATCTATCTATCTATCTATCTATCTATCTATCTATCTATCTATCTCTGGCGATTCATATCTATCTATCTATCTATCTATCTATCTATCTATCTATCTATCTATCTATCTCTGCCGATTCATATCCATCTTTCTTTGTATCTATCTCTGCCGATACATATCTATCTATCTATCTATCTATCTATCTATCTATCTATCTCTGCCGATTCATATCTATCTATCTATCTATCTATCTATCTATCTATCTATCTATCTATCTATCTATCTATCTATCTCTGGCGATTCATATCTATCTATCTTTGTATCTATGTCTGCCGATTCATATCTATCTATCTATCTATCTATCTATCTATCTATCTCTGCCGACTCAGATCTATCTATCTATTTATCTCTGCCGATTCATATCTAGCTATCTATCTATCTCTGCCGATTCATATCTATCTATCTATCTATCTATCTATCTATCTATCTATCTATCTATCTATCTATTACAGAGATTTCGCAGAACAGAGTAAATCAGATTTATACACAACATCAGATGCTCAATTGGGTTCCTGTCTATAGAATTGTCCTTAAAATGACAAACTGACATGGGGCATTATCCTGCTGGACTAACCCTTCCTATTTGGTGTTTGTGGAGTCTCTGAGTAGGTGAACATAGTTACGAAGAAGCGCTAAAACATAACAAAGACCTGCTTAACGGGCCCAGTAGACGCATCATATGCCCCACGGGAACGAGGCATCTGGTTAGCAAGCGTGTCTCGTTAGAACAATTAAGAATGAGTAGTGACTTCTATCCTCACTGGGTCCTCTTTCGGTTTCATGCCACATCTAAGCCTCGCTTAGAAGATAACCATATGCTACATGAACGCACCATTATAAACACATCCTACAAGATACATTGTGGAGAAATGGGATCCATCGGTTATTGGAGCGCCTGTCACACAAGAATACTAACATCGACCTGAAAGTGCTCGAGCCGTGACATATGTGGCCACACCGTCTATTGCTAGCGTTCCAGAATCGAATTTGTGATGTTATGACCCCAGGTGTGTCCAGTTCTTGTCACACTGGTAGATTTCCGGCTACCGTGTCCCAAGAAAGCTAAAGAACCCGGGCTTGAACTGCTGAATATATGTTTGGCACGCCTTGTATTGAATTTGAATGTGATTTGAAACTACTGTTACCACAGACAATTTTAAAGGCGTTGGCAAATTTAGCTGGTGGGCGGAAATGCCTTGCATCAAATATTCCAGGTACACACACGTCATTTTAATTTCTTAGTTCGTTGCTAACTGATCATTACCAGAACACCATTTGTGTCATCAATTTACCGATCTATGCTGGTTGCAGATCAACATTAAAATTCACACTGATGCTTTATTATTATAATTTCAGAAGGTATTAATTCCTCGTTCTTCATCCAAGCAGTATGGTGAACCAGTTTAAAGCTTCAAACTAGCAACACCATTTCCCACAATTCTCTGCAAATCATCTGAAACTAATAACACCCATTCTCAGCTCTATGTTTGTATTCCCTTATAATACAGGAGTCTGCAAAAGTCGGTATACAGTAAGCAGTGTTACCAATGTTTGTATAATCAGTACAATACATTTTTTGCACGTTGTATGAATCCCTATTGTATATCTAGTTTATATTAGGGCAGGTAGATTTTGGAACCGTGGTATTGTATTGGAGATCCCACTGAGATTCGTCATTGGCGGCCACAATCTTACCAATATAAGATACGCAGATGACACAGTACTGATAGCAGACATGGAAAAGTAACTACAAATCCCCCACAGAAGGTACCGAGTGAGAGCGAAAAGGAACCAAGCATAAACTACAAGAAGACAGAATTCATGGGCATCAGTAAAAAGATGAGCCTAAAAATGCGATTTGAAGGTCAGGGTCACTAGAATCTAGCATTTGCGGAAATTTAAATATCTAGGAAGTGTTTTGACGGAGGACGATAGGTGCGAGGCTGAGATCCGATGACGGACTGGGATCGCCAATGACGCATTCAAAAAGCTAGGCAGTGTATTATGAGGAAGGAGGATTTATTTGGTGACAAAGAAAAGTAATCAGCTGCTACGTAATATCTGTCCTCCTATGCGGCAGCGTATATTGAACGGTATCTTCAAAGATGAAGAACAAACGTGAGGCGGAGGAGATGTGGTTCTACAGAAGGATGCTAAGGATACCATGGACCGATTGTGCGAGCAACGATGGACGTTTGGAAGGATGCAAACAAGGAGGAAACTTATACTTAACGACAGGAAGAGGTAGCTGAAATTTCTTGAAAATTTAATGAGGAAGGATGGCTTGGAGAATCTGATAGTCACAGGTCGAATAGAGGGAAAAAGAGACATGGGAAAACAACGCATGACATACCTGGCGGGCTTGGGAAGGTGGATGGCAGAATGTGGTCTAGGGTGTTGGCAGAAACACAAAACATAGAGAGAGCCACAAGGGAGAGGTGAAGTAAAGAGCCATGATCGCCTACGTCCTGAAAGGACAAGGCAAATAAAAAGAAAAATTATTGTTCTTAGTGTTGTGGATTCCTCAGATGGAATCCTGCACAAATAAATAAATAACGCCAGTAATTGAAATAGGAAAATAAGTTTATTAAACGTAAGAATACAAACTTGAAATGAAGATTAGTAGTCCAGGAGTGCGGGTTATTTGTTTGTTTGTTTGTTTGGGGTTTTATGGCATATCAACCACTATGGGTTATTTAATGCCAGATCCAGTATTTACTAGATATATCAAAAACGTATAGGTGGCAACATCATTATTTCAAAAACGTATAACTGGCAACATCATTGTTTCAAAAACGTATAGCTGGAAACATCATTGTTTCAAAAACGTATAGCTGGCAACTGTTTCAAAAATGTATAGCTGGCAACATCCTTGTTTCAAAAAAATGTATCCCTGGCAACATCATTGTTTCAAAAACGCATAGCTGGCAACATTTTCAAAAACGTATAGCTGGCAACATCATTGTTTCAAAAACATATAGCTGGCAACTGTTTCAAAAACGTATAGCTGGCAACATCATTGTTAAAATAAATGTATCCCTGGCAACATCATTGTTTCAAAAACGTATAGGTGGCAACATCATTGTTTCCCATCACATTTTAGGGGTAAGGTGTTAGTATATTTAGTGTAGGGTTTGGGAGGGAAAGTTAATTGTAAGTTGTAGTGGTTTTGGGATGGCTTAGATGTGATGGGGCATGACATGACCAGCCGATTGATCGGATCGACGGCCTTTTGGTTGGACGTAGTTTATCGTCATACCCAGGACGCGGGTGTAGCTTATCGTCATACCCAGGACGCGGATGTAGTTTATCGTCATAGAGTGCGGGTTAGTAGAAAGTATATGTACAAGTCTCTGTAAGTGAAGCCGGAATTATCTCTCTGTCTGTGGACTCTACGTATCTCAACCTTATTTCAACGTATCTCTTTGTGAACACCCTGTGTACTCAACGTATCTCCACTCTGTCAGAATAAGTATACTTTAGACGAGTCCATCTTGTGTAAAATGGGGAGAGCCCCACAACACTTAGTTTGAAAGTTGGGGTTCGAAATGATGAATAAAAATACAAATTATTTTTCCAAATCGTTAGTGTTTTTGAGCAAATAAGTTTAAATATTAAGTTTAGGTTCAAAATCATAGCGTTGAAACCTCATTTCGTTGATCCGTGTAAACCTTAAAGGACAGTCCTATAAAATGTATAGTTTGCTGAAGGTCTACATAATTATATGGAAAAGATGCATGTCACAACCATATTATTACGGAATCATTGCACCATCAAATAAGAGCTTCTTTTACTTCAAATGGAAATTCTACTGAAACATTTAATTATATTATGATGTAATATGTTATACAGTACAGTAGTCTTGGTGTGATTTTCAATAAACAATGCAAATTTCAAACATTTTGTATTTTAATTTGTGTCCAGCAGCATTATTGTGTTATATGAACTTTTATATTTTTATTAATTATGATCTAACAAATGATCTAAAATATTATTCATTGATTATCCTTTCTTATAATCTTTTACAATTGTTTAGAATTTGGGTTTAGCGAATGAAGTGAAAAAATGCATATTTTATATCTTGTGATTCATAATTACAATTCTGGTTTGAATAAATTTTCCATCCAATGTGTCCAATACAAAATATATTAACTTTATTTGGATTTATTCTTGAAATGGTAAAATTTTGGAGTGAGTTTATAAGCAAAAACCTGCGAAAATTAGGCATTTCTCTCCTTTTTATTCAGACGATATTTAAAAGTAAATGCTCAAAATTAGGGAAAAAACTATGAATATGTGGTGGCCATATTTATTGCCACAAACCGCAGCTTTCACACATTTCTCAATTCGGAATTGAAACTTCTTGGGCAGCGTCGTAATAGATGACCAAAAACGAGATTCAGATAAGTAACGTCGTATAAAAATTGCGAAAAATGATTCCCAGGAATTGAACAATGTTAAGAAATAGAAAATGATCTCTGAAGCAAAGACACGGACCGCTATATGATATATAATATTATGAAATGGACAAAGACCGACAATTATTTTTTAAGACACTTTTTATGTTTATACGTTCTTTTTATAGATACAAATATTTAAGTAAATGCTGTGTTTATAATAAACAGTATTAACAACATTTACTGGCCTGAATGGCCGAGAAATTTTCATAGAAACTATTTGTCCTACGACAGGAATCGACAGGAATCGAAGATGTATCCTATACGGAACCGTCACATAGCCTGACGTGCCTTTCACCGATTTGTCCACAGAGGCGCGGTCGGTTAGCAAAATGGATTTTACTGTTTTTATAAACAAAAGCGTCTTAAATAATTGACGGTCCATTTCATACTGTGTGACGTCATTTGTTTACATTTGGATACGCATTGAGCAGATATGAATGAATGAGAGAAAATCATGGAGATTTGTAAAAAGTAAAATCGACATTCCTAACAGTCGGCATTAAATAACTCATTGAGGTTGATATGCCATAAAACAAAATAAACCAATCCAATCTAAACCAATCTAAACCAAAGATTACATATTCCATTCATACGAATCTATCCTAAAAATGATGTCGGCATTAAATAAAGCATTGAGGTTGATATGCAGTAAAACAAAATGAACCGAACCAATCTAAACCAAAGAATACATATTCTATTCATACGAACCTATCCTATAAATGTTGTCGGTATTAAATAACCCATTTAGATTGATATGCCGTAAAACAAAAAAAAAAGACCAATCTAAACAAAAATATATATATTCTATTCATACGAATCTATCCTAAAAATGTTGTCGGCTTTAAATAACCCATTGAGGTTGATATGCCATAAAACAAAATAAAACAAACCAATTTAAACCAAAGAATATATATTCTATTCATACGAATCTATCCTAAAAATGTTGTCGGTATGAAATAACCCATTGAGCTTGATATGCCGTAAAACAAAATACACCAATCCAATCTTAACCAAAGAATACATATTCCATTCATATGAATCTATCCTAAAAATATTGTCGGTATTAAATAACCCATTGAGGTTGATATGCCGCAAAGCAAAATAACCCAAACCTATAATTTTTTTATAATTTCACCGAAGAAAGTTAAGAAGTCAATGGGGAGAAGTCGTTGCTTTTTTTTTTCAACTGAATAGTAAGTTAAAGGAGAATAGTACTTCTCATCAGAAAGTGACAGCTGGGACACATGACGAGGATTGCGGGCTTATAGAATTTACCATTCACAAGAGAGATGGAAGAATAAGACAGCGAATTATAAACTTAACGAATTTGAGTTAACGGATGACAGAAATGGAACAAAGTGTTACAGCGTCATATATTACTTCCTTTTCTTCTATGTACCCTGTTCCACGTTAACGATCATGTCTCTCCACAATTTCCTGTTCTCTGTAGCTCTTAATAAATTTTATCTTTATATTGTCTCTTACAAACCTTGATCCATCATCCATTTATTCAAGCTCGCTAGGTAGGTTATGTGTTGTTTCCCTCTTTCTTGTCTTCAATCTATCCTGTGAGTATCAAATTTTCCAAGTAATCTTTCCTCATTATTTCTACTGTCTCTTTATGATGTTAAGTATGAAGTATCCTTTTTTTACCACTTTCTATAAACTTCGTTGTTGCTCACATATGCTTGTTATGGTATTCTCAGCATCCTCCTGTAGAACTACATTTACGTTGCTTCAATTGTTTTCTTTGTCTTTGAGAGAATTGTCCAGCATTCATTGCCATATAGGAAGACTGATGTTATATAAGAGTTTAGTACTCTTTTGTTTGCTTCTATCAAATCTTTCAGTTTCTTCATATTTCGCTTAATTTTGCAAAACAGTCTCCATTATCCAAATGTTCCTTCGGTTTTCAGTGTTTTTAAACAATTTGGAGAATTGTTTAAATTGCTGTACTTATTTAATTTTGGTATCTTCAATTTGTAATTTGAATGATAGTCTGTTGCTTTTTTCTAACAACCATGGATTCGGTGTTCTTGCAATTGGTGTGTAATTCCTTCTTTTCGCTTTCATTCTCTGCCTTCTGTAGGATTTCTTGTAGTTTTCTTTCTGTGTTAAGAGCAACAAACGAGCGGAAATTTTGGAGAACGATTATCACACAACACACCATCAAAGGTAATGGAACACAATGAAAAGATATTTCTGCACTTCTTATACGACTAACACATTGATCTCAATGTGCAGAAGGCGTTTCCTATATTCCTGATTTCTTTCTGTTTTTCTTCTGTTGTTTTTATTATTAAGAACTTCTATAACTTGTTCAACGTTCATTTATGCAATCATTCCTTAGTCATTTAATGTATAATTCCTTTCATCCTTCCTTCACTTTTATCATTCCTTCAATTCTTACCGGTGTTGGTTTCCTTCCAATTTTTATAATAGATTTTTATTTTCCCCTCTAACAGTTGTATTTTTATACTTATTTTGTACTCGCTCTAAGCGGCTTATTTTCTCTTTAATCTGTTCGTTCTTTGATATTCTTTGATATTGAGTAATTCTTTTATTCTCTATATATATATGTATATTTCGTTTGCAGAGTTTTGTATATACATGCATTTAAGCTTCTCTCTTGCTAAGTTCTCAGTGGACATACTGTGTATATTTAGAAATATCAAATAGAAATTAATATATTACGATATGTCATCCAAGAAGATACGTAAATAATAAGGAAACGAAGAGAAATGTTAATATTAAAAAAAAAGAAATCTGTTTCATAACTAGGAATTGAGTTTAAAATGAAGATATTTATGGATTTTACCTCATATAAAAAAATAAATTTTAGAATTCTCCTGATTGTGAAATACCGACATTTACAAATATTTGTTTCCTAGGCTCATGACCAGTTTGGATCAGCAGCATACACGAATATTTTTGAATAATTTTTTTCGAAAATTTTATTTCGCATAATTGTTTCCAAACAAAGTTCACATTATCAGGAAAATCTGTGATTATGAACTTAGCAATGATTAGTTGAATTTAATACCGTTTTATTTCCGATCGGAGTAGAACATTTCTTTGATCATTAGTAAACGTCTATGTAAATGATAAGACTATGTGTGTACGTAGATATGCCCGTATAATCGGGGCCTAACGACTCTAATGTAGAATAAAGGTGTGTAAATTTCAATTCCTTATATTGAAGCTAATATCATTTTATCATCACTTCTCAGACTTTGAATTTTCTTCAGCAATAATGAATAGGTACAACGTCCATGAAGTTCCATGATTTGAGTATCTATTCGATTTCAAATTCACGCCAGTTTTGAAGTGAAACTTGTATATACAATCCATCTGTAAAGATGATAAAAAGAAAACCCTTAACGTCCTCTACGTTTACCTTGTCATTACAACACTCAGACCAAGATAGAAATTATGCCATTTTTTCACTGAAGATGTTCAATCGTCTCTTTCCAGTCTAGACAGAGTTCAAATTCCGTTACGTATCCTTGAGTGTGAAGACTAATTCTTTCCAATTCAACCTCTTTCCCAGAGACATAAATTAGCCGGCCCTATCGCTATTCTGTCGCTATTTCCATGGCAAATGTTCAGATGAATTCCAATCTTTTGATTTCGCTTTCATGGAGTTGTATCACCCTCGTTTCTTTTCAAACCCAAAAACCAAGTTCCAGTCAGCTTTTCCCAACAACTGGCACTTTGTGGAACAGACATCCTAGTGGCTGATCTCCTGAGCACCTCATTTTGACCTCTTCAAGTCAAGGGTCAATCTTTATCTCCCCATCCTCCTTCATTCATATCCGATAATTACAAATTTAAAATAACTCACTACCCTGAGTGATTCTCGAGGTTTTTATTGGGTAAATGCTAGTATAAAATGATAAAATATCGATGACGGTTTCCACTGTGTTTTTTTCGAGCCTCTGAAAGTGCCCATGATTATGTCTTGGTGCCGAAATTAATTTAGTGAATGATCTGTGCGCGCTCTACAGCTGTGCCATGCAAATGCACTTGGATCGTGATTTGTCCATAAGAACGATCTATACTTTAAAAGACTAGACAGTCTTAATTGAATGTGTTCAAAGTGCAGTGTGTCAGTATATGTGACATAAGTGCGCCTCTTGTTTGTACACGAGTGTTTCTGTATTCCTATGCCTAGAAACCATGACAGAAGTTGTTCTCTGCTCACTATCTCTGTCCATTGGTTTGGACATAATTTATTACAAATTGATTTCTTTTTTCATTCCCGTTTTATCTTCATAGAAAGTAAAGTCTTACCATACTAATGCAAAAGCAATTAACCTTTTACGTGGGACGAGATTGTTCGAACGATAACAGGGTGTGGCTTTTAACCCACAAATCGAATTGACCCAAACCTAAAGCATTTGGCTCTTTCGATTAAGCAAAGCAAGTTGAGAGCAAGACTTACATCACTGCTGTTTAATTCGTTCTGGTACGACAAAGATGAGAAGTCGGTAGGTTTTGTTTTTTGGACAGGCATGGAGAAAGTATTTACTATTTTTATTAGCTACCACATTAGTCGTTTCTTTCATTTGAATCGTTCATTAAAATCTCATTCTTCCTTTGATCATTAAATATTTCTTTAAATTATTTAGGTACAATTATTTTTTTTATTATTTTTTAGAACGGTTTTATTTTCATATTTTTCGCAAGTATTAATTTATTTTTTTAAATTTCTGTCACAATTTCCTGTTTAATAAATTTATTAAATATTTCTCTTCTTTCTTTTTTATGCCTTTCTTTCACTTTTGTCTTTCTTTCTTTCTGTCTGTTTGTCGCCTGTTTCCCATTCTTCTATCCGCTTTTTTCTATTTTCCCAAGAATTAATTCATAATTTAATTTCTATTCCATTTTTCTTTTAATTATTTTATTAAAATATTTCTCTTCTTTTATTCATTCTTTCTTTCTTCGTTCCTGTCTTTTTAAATTTCTTTCTTTTCTGATTGTCTGTCCATTTCTCTTTCTTACTTTCTTTCAATCTTTTTCTTTCTTTCTTTTTTTTAATTTTTTTATGTCCCCTCTTTTCTTTTTCTCTATTTTTGACAAGTATTAATTCCTTATTTAATTTCTACCCCATTTTTCCTTTTATTTTATTAAAAATATTTCTCCTCTATTCTTTCTTTCTTTCTTTCTTTCTTTCTTTCTTTCTTTCTTTTTTCCCATTATCTTTTTTCTTTCTCTTTCTCTCTGTTCTTTCTCTTTTTATCCTTTTGCCTGTCTTTTTCTCTTTCTTTCTCTCTATTCCATTCCCTATCTTTCTTTCTGTTCTTTTCTCTTTCTTTCTTTCTTTCTTTCTTTCTTTCTTTCTTTTTTCTTTCGTTCTTTTTCCCATTACCTTTTTTTCTTGCACTTTCTCTCTGTTCTTTCTCTTTTTATCCTTTTGTCTGCCTTTTTCTTGCACTTTCTCTCCATTCCATTCCCTATCTTTCTTTCTGTTCTTTTCTTTTTCTTTCTGTTCTTTTCTCTTTCTTTCTTTCTTTCTTTCTTTCTTTCTTTCTTTCTTTCTTTCTTTCTTTCCTTCTTTCTTTCTTTCTTTCTTTCTTTCTTTGTTTCTTTCGTTCTTTTTTCCCATTACCTTTTTTCTTGCTCTTTCTCTCTGTTCTTTCTCTTTTTATCCTTTTGCCTGTCTTTTTCTCTTTCTTTCTCTCCATTCCATTCTCTTTCTTTCTTTCTGTTCTTTTCTCTCTCTCTTTCTTTCTTTCATTCTTTTTCTTTCTTTCTTTCTTTCTTTCTTTCTTTTGAAATTTCTAAATTTCTAATGTCCTCACTTTTATATTTTTTTCACAAGTATTAATTCTTTATTTAATTTCTTTTGTATTCTTCTTTTTATTTTATTAAAAATGTTTCTCCTCTCTTCTCTCCTTTCTGTTCTTTTCTCATTTTTTGTTTTCAAAGTCTATATTGTTCAGAATTCGTTAATTTATTCTTCATCCATTTTTTTCTCAAAAAACTCTTCCATATATATATATTTTTTTTCTTTCTGAATTTTAGGGAATAAGATTAATCCTTACATATTATTCACATTCTAATTAATGTCCTCGTCTTTATTATTAATCAAACAACGTTTCTACCGATGGGTTCGTCATGCCTTCTTTAGATGTCTCTTGATCGGGATAAGCTTCAAGTAATTTCGAAGTGAAAACTTTACTTAAGCAACGGAAGTAGATTGTTCTCCCCCACCTGTTTGCATGCCTAGGGTTATTTCCTTTTGTTCATAATTAGTACTGCTCGCTTATTACTTGCAATTTTCCCACTGAGCGGTATGTCTGTTAAACCCGAAACCAGTATTGAAATCACTGTTACAATGTCACCAAATTCATGAAGAGACATTTCGGTTTTTAGGTTATTGTCTCGAGGGATAATTTACGTCCGAGGCGCTGATTTCTAATGCAAATTACGCATTAGTGATTAAATCTCTCTCTCATTAAAGTTATAATTTAAGCAGCCAATAAATATCTAACTCGCGAATTAGCTAAACATAATCAGGTGTAATATAATTATCTGATGCTAATAAAGAAAGACAGTGTATTTCATAAGTATGTTCGTTCATTTTGCACTAGCAGCCACATCCAGCTGGTCGAGCAGAAAAAGCGTTCAATTAGAATGGAGCAAAAACAGCATCATGTTTAAATGTAACAGCATCCATCTTCTTCAATTACTTTAAAGTACTTTCATTAAAAAACATTTTGAATTAATGCAGTTACTGAAGTAGTCTCTATTTGTTCAATCGAAATTAGCCGAGGACATGAATGGGTAAAACAGGCAACATGAAGGCCCACTTCAGACCACAATTATTTTGGAGGTTTTGAAATTCAATTTGACAGTGTGTAAAACAGGGATGTAAAAGAGGATACAGTTATAAAGCAATTGTTACGGTTGATTAATATTGGTTGAATGATCAACGAAAAATCAGAAAGAAACCAGTAAAAATCGCCATTTTTGGCTATTTTCGCGGGTTTTCACTTATGGGTGGACTCAATTATCAAGTTAAATGACTATATAAGAATCAACTTATTGTTGTCTACAAAGGAGTGAACTTTGTGTTAGGTTGCTTGAAAATTGAGGGAGTTTCTAGCTTAAGATTTGTGTTGAAATCGATTTTTTGTTTTTCGTGATTTTTCGATAAACGCAGTGGCGTAGAAATATAAATGAGATCGTTGAGCTCGTCAAGATGTAAGTAACCTACATACCGAGTTGAAAAAGTTGAATTTGTCGATTCTTGATCGGCTTTATCGATTATTGATTTTAAAAAAATATCGATATTTCACGCTAAGAACCTATCTCTTATATTGTACAATTTATGTGCCAAGTTTGGTCAAAATCGGTTGGATGGATCTCGAGTGAAAAGGTATCACACAGACAGACAGACAAATAGACAAACGCACAGACACACATACATCCTCTGTTTTACATAGAGAGATAATTAATTGAATGGCACATTTGAAGAAACTGTTTTTTTGTTGTTTTTTTAAATTGACTCCATGTGCCAAAAATTCATCGGACGTGATGAAATCTTTTCTAAACTGGATAAAATCTTTGGCCTTACAAATATTCTCTGTCGAAATCTTGGTTGGAACAATAAAAATGACACAGACTATTTTTATTTAGTCATAATGGTTTATCTGAAAGTTAATCCTTCGATATTATTATACTTACCACGCGAGCGACAGATGATAATATGGCTGTGGATTATTTACATTGTTCGGATTATCTTTGTTGTCACATTCACGACGTTTCGGTCGTTGCACGCTCCGGCCTTCTTCAGGTCTGCCTACCCTATGTAAAGCGATTATCGGGAAAATGCAAAAAGATCTGTGGTACATATAACATCAGGACGACCTTCAAAAATACTTCAACATTTCGCAGGCACGTCTTCCGAGGAAAACTTCCCATAGAGGAGAAAATGATTACGAACTGTGTTCACGCCGTCCTATGCAGCTGTTTAAAGAAATATAAAAGAGAAACAGGTTGTCATCTTAAGATAAGACTGCAGCAGCACCGTAAAGCCGTAACACGAGGGGAAATAGAAAAATTAGCAATGAAGGGAAAAGCAAGATCACCGACCCCTGTGGGAAGAGGTTGAAATAATACAGAACACCACTAGAAAATACGAAACCTGAAGGAATCAGCATATATGCTAGTCTACAAAATCTTTTTAGCCAACCAAGCATAGAAGTGAATACGATATGGAAAGCAGTAATACGTATTTTTCTGAGTAATAGACGTTAGATAAAAGTTTTAAATGTTATTTAATGATAATCCTCTCTAAGAGCAAAACAGAAAGCATGTAGAATAAAAACGAAAAAGAAACAAAAATGAATTTCATTAGACGAGAAATTATATGTGTTTATTAAATGACTTTTAACACTTTTATCCTACTTGTATTACTCGAGAAACTCTGAAAATATTCACTCCTATTTTATCCCGGTAACTACAACAGGTACAGCGAGATGAATAGCACTGTTGGATAATGCAGCTTTCCAGTTATAAAAAAAAACAAAAATCTTTCGAATACTCCCACTCATTGGATACGTATTTTCGAGACGTTATTCTTTTCATGGTTTAAGAGAACTGTCCAAACCTTGGATCTTCATACATAAAGATGCCAACGCTAGAAGAGAAATGGAGAGAAGACAAAATGGCCAATGAAAATGAAGTGAATATTTTATTTTTTTGTTTAGATTTTGGATTCGTTATTTTTTCTTCAAAGAAACTTTTCGGCCAATTGCCACTTGCCGGAATCAAAATGACATTAAAAGTTCACAAAAGATATTCTTTATTTCTTTTTTTTTTTACTATTGATACAATAAAATTAGCAAGAAACATGACTGTCTGGATGGTTCTAGAATATAAGTGCTATCATCATACGATTATTTGCCTTTTCTCAAGAGCAAGTTTGTTTATCAAGACATACTCAGAAGCGATAGACGCTTATGCAAATATGTAAACTAAGATCATTGTGTAAGGTTAATGTTGTATTTTTATCCGTAATATATGACCGCTCTTATCTTGTATCTCCGTCGTCGGTGACTTTATAGCAGAACTTCTGTTTAGACAGAAACCAGGAGAACTTGATTCCATCTTTGTTTACTACTTGAATATATTTTGAAAAAAGTCAGACAAGAAGGAAAGTAGGTAAAATACCTTCAGTTATGTTGTAAAACGACGGGCATATATATATATATGTGTATGTATATACACACATATATATATATATATATATATATATATATATATATATATATATATATATATATATATATATATATATACACACACACACACACACACATATATATATATATTTAGGCAGCAATCATTCTTTCATGCAGAGTTCATTGAATACGACAGACAAGGTGTTTTGATGTAGTTTTGTTTTATTAAGTTTCTCATGCGATCTATTTATTTTCTTTACAAATATTAAATTATATACAAACTGTCCGAATGTTCGTTTAACCCGAGCGCTTTCGGATATACATTTAGCCATTTTCAAGGATGAAATATTTTAACTGTTAAATACGAAATAGTTTGTTGCATTTATGTATTTATATAATGTTTTCATTTGTCAGAAAACGGCCAAGATATTGTGTCTATGTTCCTAGTTAATATTATGAAGTGTTGTTCTTTTTTGTTTTTATTAATAAGGCTTCCATTATTTTTAGCCTTTTTTTGCATGTTGATGTTGCTATTATATTAGTGTTGTCAACAAGTATGTTACAAATAGTGTCCGGTAGGTCTCCATGAATATTTAAATGAGATCTAATTGACTTATGGTCAAAAATATGTAGAGTGAGTCTGCGAGTCAAACATGTTGTAGTGTGGCCTATATAATTATTTACGATTTTTGATCGATCAGGAATACAATTCTTTAATGGGCATTTAGATCTTTATTTGAAAAGAAAAAAAATATTAGATCGCATGAGAAACTGTATAAAAACTAAATCAAATCACTTTGTTTATTGTATTCACTGAAATATCCTATACATATATATATATATATATATATATATATATATATATATATATATATATATATATATATATATATATATATATAAAAGTGGACATGGAAGTCAGCACTTAGAGGCGACAGTCTGTTTCATGCTAGTGCAATCGTCAGGCGGTTGCACTAGCATGAAACAGACTGTCGCTTCTAAGTGCTGACTTCCATGCCACTTTTATATTCACACGCTCTATCTCTGATATTGAGCACTTTACCCCATAAATATAGCACACTTTAAGACTATATTTCTGCATATATATATATATATATATATATATATATATATATATATATATATATATATTAAATAAAAACAGATTACTTTAAGGTTCCATATAATAAATTATTTCACCACAGCCCTTTTAAAGGACAGTGGATCATCAGATTTATTTCCAAATGTTGAAAGGAAAAAATGAAAATAAATTTACACATTTATGACGGGCAATAATAAGGAAATTAACGAAGTGGGAGCAGTGTAGTGGGTAGAGAGACAGCATTGAGTTAGATGTAACATTTCTATTGTTTCAAATTTAAATTTTCGCTGAAATCTAGACAGTGACATATATATATATATATATATATATATATATATATATATATATATATATATATATATATATATTGAAGAAATATACACTTAAGGTGTGCTATATTTATGGGATAATCAATATCCGTGATAGAGCGTATATAAATATAAAAGTGAACATTTAATTCAACACTCAGAGGCGACAGAGACAGGATATTTCATGTGGCCTAAAGATTGCGTTGAGCATGAAACGGTCTGTCATCTCTGAGTGTTGACTTATATGTTCACTATTATATTATTATATACTTGGGGGCCGTCGATCGCCGTGCTAGCACAAAGTCACAAGTCATCGTGGCCGGGACTTGGCTTGAGTGTGCTGGTATTGTTCAAATTGTTGACCATGCCAGATAAAACGCTCTTTCCCAGAAATTATAACTAAGGTCTGTTCAGGATAGTTGTAGTATAAACCTGTTGTGGAGTTATTTCTACAATAGAACTTGTAGTCGGACTAAATGCGTCCGAAATGGGCTAAACGTACAGAAACTTGTAATAAAGTGTTACGCAGAGTAATCGAGTTGTGGTCGCTGATCACTTCTTCTTTCTCGACTACCTACTGACTCTTACTTATAATAGGTGGCAGAATCTATTACCTATAGACTAGGTGTCTTCCACTATAACAAAATCTTTGTGTGTGTTGAATATATATATATATATATATAAAAGTGGACATGGAAGTCAGCACTTAGAGGCGACAGTCTGTTTCATGCTAGTGCAATCGTCAGGCGACTAGTAAATAATATAAGGTATATATAAGTAAATATATAAGGTCGATTTTACTGATTTTAAACTACAGTTCTCAATGATTTTCGAAAATTGTTTCCATTCATTATATATGCTGCCACATATGGTCCGGTTCCCCCTGATATTTACCTTGAGCTCCTTGATAAAATCCAACGATGAATCTGCAATATTATTAGTGCTGATCTGGTGGCTTGTCTTCAGTCAATTTCCCACCGGCGTAAGTTTACCTTTTTGTGATTTTCCATAAATACTTTCATGGTAATCGTTCGGATGAGCCTCTTCGCTATGGTACCTAGATATTTTTTTATTTTAAGCGCAGTTGGCGTTGCGATTTCATAAACTTACATTTGAACCGGTTAGATGTAACCGTAATTTCTATGCTAACAGTTTTTTTTTCTAGCACTTCTCGCTTGTGGAACTCCTTTCCGGCTCCATAGTTTCCAGCCAACTTTAAACGGAAAAAAATTAAATGCAATGTCAATAGATATCTATTGCCTTCCTGATTACTCTTTTCTCCCCCACCCCCAATCATTGTCAATGTTTCTGTTTCTAATTCTTCCACACCCGGTAATCCCTTGTGTATTTGTGGCTTTACTGCCTTGCATGGGGTGATACCGATCAAAAAATATCTAGTCAGAGGTATGAAAATTCTGCGATAGCCACATCGACTATTGGGGAATATTTGTCATTTGAAATAATTTAAGAAATTTTTTTTTACATATTAAATATATTTGACATCAAGAAGTATTTTCCTACCGATTTAAATAAAAGCAACGATAAATCGATGTCTATTCGTTAAGCATATCCTGTAGCTTCTTCACCGGCGTGTTTGCCTTCATTTCTTTTTATCATTCATATTGCTTCGTATCCTAACGCCTTTTTAGTTGTTATATTCTATAGTTTTTATACTGTACTGTATTTTGAAATAAAATGATTTTGATTAGCGAATCATATGAAGAACTGGTCTTTTACAAATTGTTCCTTATTGTAATGTTGGTCTAAACATATACAATAATTAAGTTACTTGGTTTTAAAATAATAAAAAAAAATATTTAAAAAGGTCCGAAGATAAAAAAATTGTCTAACAGATTACAGGGTGGAAGTTTGCCGCACTGCGGTAACTTTGATACATCTAATAAAAATTTTCCGACTGAAAGAGTTTGGGGCAAAAATCAAGATCGTTGTAGGTGAAATAATGAAGTACACACTTGTGCAAATTAATTGAAACATAACAAATAATTCCGTTGTTATTTACTTTTTTTCGTATTTTTCCATTGAAACCTGACAATGCATGTTAGTACTTTGTATGTTCATTCCCTGAAGTCGCTCCTTGCAGACTGAACACAGGTTCTCGATTGAACTTAAATTAAGAGAGTTTCCGAGCCAGTCTATAGTACCTTGATCAGTGTGTTCGTGTAGAGTTACAATTTTCGTACGCTTCCTTGGAATACTTTGAGGAAATAGCATTTGAATCTATATCTCTAAGGCCAATTGGTAAGATACATAGATGAAACCTTCATACTCTGGCCATATCGGGAAGATGTTCAGGTTCTACTGGATCATGTGAACTCAATAAGACCTTCGATACAGTTCACGATGGAGAAAGAGAGTAACAACACACTCCCATTCTAATATCTCGAACAGAGAATGAGTTAAAGACATCCGTATACCGCAAACCGACATTCATCGGACAGTACCTTAATTTCAAATCCCACCATCCATACAGCGTAAAGAATGGGGTAGTCCGCTGCTTACAACACCGAGCAAGTCATGTGGCGAGCCATAGACATTAGATAAAGAATCGGTCAGTATAAACAGTACCCTACAACGTAACAACTACACTGGGTACTGAGATAGCCAGGTACAAGAGGAGGACAACAACACTCAGAAAACAGTCTGCCTGCCTTATGTGAAGGGGGTTATCGGAGAAAATACAAAGGATCTGCGGTTCATATAACATCAGGACAACCTTCAAAAGCTGGACGACACTTCGCAGATATCTCTACGAACTAAGACCCCCTATAGAGGAGAACATGACTAAAGACTGTGTGTACGCCATAAGCATAAAAACTGAACTGAAAGACACTCATACGTCAAAAACGACAGTAGAGTCCATCATTATCATATATATACGATGATAGGATAGGCACTCTTTCTCTATAAATAAGTGGGATGTCATCTAACTGAGGAGATATTTTTAGGAAGCTTCTCTTGCGCATTATTTCGGTTGTAAACGAATAACAATCATCAATATAATTCCTAATTGATTGATTCGTTATATTACGGCTTATCAACCCTTTGCAGGTTATTTAAAACCAAATAATATTTTTAGATTGCAAGAATAGTTATTGTGATAATAATAATAATAACAATGATACAAGATTTACTAATTAACTCACATGAGAGGAGATGGATTCTTACTGTTCTGTTACATCAATACTGAAATTGTGTTTTGTTTTATTTCGCCTTTGTTTGTCTCGTTTTTAGTTGTAGAATCTTTTCAACACATTGCCACTGTCCATTTACACTGTTACAAAATCTAAACTTCTTGTAAGTTACTTTTCACTGAACTCACCGCAACATTTGAATGTATTCCCGTAGAAAACTTTATACATACAGTGCAACTTCGGTTCACGAACGTCTCATGTCGAGCAAATCGGTTTTCGAATAGAAAATTCAAGATGAAAATGCCTCGGTTATCGAACAAAATTTCGGTTCTCGAACAACGTTGGCGAACCGAGTTAACTCGAACGGAATAATTTCTGAGTCGACCGCCGTGTTGTATACATTCATGTGATGTTTTGGGTTTTTCCCAATTTTATTATTCTGTGGCTTTTTTTTTCTTCTCTACATTGATTCCGATTGGAAAAGTAGTTTCGGTTTAAGAACATTTCGGGTTACGAACGGCCTTCAGGAACGAATTAAATTCGTGAACCGATGTTCCACTGTACTCACGTAAACAAAGTAGTCGCTATATTTCATTACCCATAGCCTTATGTTCAAGCCTCTCACACTTGTTTCTTTATATTTTCAGATTAACCAATCTTATTTATTTCTCTTCTAGTTTTACCCTTTTTGGTTCTTAATAAACCTGCCGATGTAAGTGACTTCAGTGTTTTAATTGTCTCGAGGCATTTATTTGGATGTTTTCGAGATTACGCACGCGTACGACACGGAAGGCTACCTTCGTGGGGGCAGAACGCACACTTTTCCCAAGACTTTTTGCGCGTAAATGAATACAACGAACCCGACGGGAATTGGAACTCGGTTTGCGGTATACGGATGTCTTGAACCCATGCTCTGTTCATGTCGTTACTCTCTTTCTCCAACGTGCACTGTATCGAAGGTATTATTGAGTTCCCATGATTCGAGTTGAACCTGGGCATCTTCCTGGTGTGGCCAGAGTATGAAGGTGTCATCTACGTATCTTAACGATACAGTTGGCCTTAGGGATATAGATTCTAATGCCATTTCTTCAAAGTAACGAACCCGACGGGAATTGTAACTCGGCTCTCCGATAAACAATTCCGTGTCATTATTCATTGCAACACCCGCACATCTATGATTACAGCACATATTATTCCCATTTAGATACTGACCAGGCTCGACGTTGCTTAACTTGTGTTTTGTTGATGTGGCTGTAAGCCTGTAAGTCCTAAGGCAAACTTAATAGATACAACGATCTACAATAGGCATCTTATTGTTTAGTAAGCATGTGTGTACAGCGTTGCTCTTTGAACATGATTACTCTATGTAAAGTTATGTCGGTAAAGGAATCATAAGAATACAAAAACTATATTTCTATACGTAAACTAATTTCTCACATCTGGAGTACATCAAATTAACGTCGATCGTAATGGGTGTGTGCTTTTCAGGGACATCCTTTGAAAAGTCAATTTCCCTCTCGCGAGGATATGATGGATTATCTTTTACCCCTTGTATTTTGAGCATTTGTATTGCTTCCTGTCATCCATTTTTCTTTTCTTTTTTGAGTGCATATCATTAGTTCAATGGTTCCTGTTGATATCGGCAAACACACTGAAATCATTTTAACCCGATTCTACACTTGGTGGCTATGAGAAACCTTCTAGATCACGGCTTTTCAAACAGTGGGTCGCGAGATAAGTAAAATGGTTTGAGATAAAATAAGAAACAAAAATACGCTAGTGAGAGCAAAGTTCAGAATATAAACAACTCTAAATATGGCACAGCGCACATAAATCATCGCTAGATTTTTTTCCCACCGAGGCAATTTCGTATTATATATATATATATATATATATATATATATATATATATATATATATATATATATATATATATATATATATATGCAAGTACAGAATTGGTGTATACGGAATAAATTACAGTAACCGAAAAATACTATTCTTAATAGAGTACTGAGTACAGAGTAGACCAAAAATAATAATATAATTATATTATATAATATAACCTATATATTATATAATATAATATAAAAATAAAACTTTGCATGCGTTATCAATGCCACATTGATTGATATACTCCTACAACAAAAATTCTCAAATTGCCATATTAGTATAAAACGCACACACTTTAATTTAAAAGAAAATTCAGCTTCAAAAGCTCCAAAAGTTTGTATCCGTTAAAAATAACACATTTAAAAAAAGAATATTTCGATACGAATTATATTTCTTCGTCTTGGATACTACCTGAATTTTACCAAATACAAAATATTTTCCATGCCTGAAGAAGACTGAATGTACAGCTGAAAGTACTTGCGTATTAAAGAAAGACCTAATAAAGGTTATAATTAAAAGAAAAAACAAGGATCTTAGCATTGTTCGAGTGATTAGTAGGTAATGCATCTTTAAAACTTTGTAAGGAAGGGATTTCGCCATTTTATATCATTAACTTTACTAATTTACTTTTTGTATGAATCATTCCTTGTAATATATACATATATATATATATATATATATATATATATATATATATATATATATATATATATATATATATATATTCATTGTAATATATATATATATATTCATTGTAATATATATATATATATATTCATTGTAATATATATATATGTGTTTATATATATATATATTCATTGTAATATATATATATATATATATATATATATATATACATATACATATATATATATATATATATATATATATATATATATATATATATCAAATGAAGACGTTATAATGGTTCCAACGAGAGAAAAATGTGAATATTAAAAAGAAGAGAGGTACCACAAACTTTTTGGGTTGTAATGTGGATTTAAAAAAAAATATTATTCTTTATTTTTCAGTGCAATGTGTGTTTTTAATATATATATATATATATATATATATATATATATATATAATCTGTTCTCATTGAATTTATGCATCTTGTTAAACTCTTTGCGGAGTGATTGGCGTCAGTTCTCTCTCACAAAGAGACATCGCGCCAAAACTTACCTACAAACGTGTGCAGTGCGTCCGTCATCGTGGCCGGTGAAAGCTGTTAAGATATTTTAATAATTCATTTGCATGTGAAGTCATGGCTAAAAGTGAATTTACCGACTCAGTGTCGAAGTCGAGTACCGCTACATGCTTTCTGTTGTAGTAAGTTGATGTTTTGTGTTTCGGAATTTTCAGTGAGTTTGCTAGTCGCAGTGCAAAATGTGTTTATTTCTGCGGGTGACAGTAAAAAGAAAAGTCTGAAAAAATACGCTTTTCTAGATCAACACTCTAAGGCAACTAACTCTTTTCATTTTCTTATCTGACAAAGAAGCTTACTTTGATATCTCTTAGAGTGAACAGAATACATATTGAACTTTATAAAGTTCAACTCTGATGGACATCAAATTCGATTCAGATCACTAGCATTTTATGGCGTATGTCAAACATTAAACACCCCAACTGGAGTCGTGTACTGCGCTCTGATAAACTTAGCGAATATCTGATTTCATCACCATCAATGAGTAGATCGAAATCGTTTTAGCTAGCCATTACTGTCATACTGACGTTCTGGGTACGAAGATAAACTACAAAGGTCAGCAAGGCCTCTGATCGGGAAATTGGATGTTTTGAGGGCGTAGAACCACCTTTTAACTGATGTTGTTCCCAGGTCTTCCCTGACTCGGGGTGGTAGTACCTGTTAGGGTCCAAGCTATGGGTAATACCTTAACCACCAAAGCTGTGATCAAAACACTATGAAAGTATAAAAATAGATTTTTACAATAAAAAAATGTTATCAATATACTTTTGAAAGAAAAAATATTACCAGCAACATTTTCAACAAAAAGCCCTAATTAAATAATATTTCAAACTGATTTCTTAAAAAGATTATATATTCTATTCATACGAATCGTTTCTAAAAAAAATCTTTTCGCCATTAAATAACCAACTGAGGTTGATATGCCGTAAAACAAAACAAACCAAACCAAATACTATGGAAGTATACAAATACATTTTTATTGTAACAATACTAGCAATACATTTATTATATAAAAAATTACCAACGGCACATATAGTAGAATTGCCAACAATGCATTTTAAAAGCAGAATTAACAATTATAGATTTTATAGTAAAATGACCAACAATACATTTTATTGGTAGTTGAAGCCATAAAACGGTTTTCAGAATGTTTAGATATCGACATTAAATAACGTATTCTTTCATAAACTCATTTTCCTAACATCTTTGGTCGGTGTATATTCCTTTGTAAAGGTGTCTACCATATATGCCTCCTTCTTTGTCTGGACATTTTACTTGATGTAACTTTTATAGAATAGCTCTTTTTAATCTCCCAAAGACGTATAGGTTATTAAATTCAAATTATTATTATGCCGCTAAACAAAATCAAATCAAAGTATCTACTGGACTAGATCCTGATAGGATGATCTATATTTATGAATTTTGCTAAATAAAGATATTTATTTTATCGCTATAAGTACTTTCTTTTTTTTAATTCTTGCTGAGTGATGCTGGTAAAAAGCCTGAATAGATTATTATTAATTGCTTAAAATTTTCATTTGTTATCTGAACACGTTTAACTTCAATAATAAATATTTTTACAATATTAAATACACGCCAATAGATGTTCTTTTACACTTGCGAGCCTAACGGATCACAAATAACACCGCGTACTCAATACTTTCTATTAAGGTAATGAGAAAAAAAATTACGGCTAAACAATTTTGAACCAGTTGTTAAAGAAAGTAAAATATTCCGGTCAAATGTTTTTCCTTTTGATCAAAGAGAGACTGAGGAAAGCAACAGAGAAGGCCGTCGCCATTCTTTGAAGTGCGCATGCGTGTCTCATTGGCAAGCTTCCAAATAGTGGCCGATTAAAAAGACGAGAGTAAATGCGAGTGATTTCACTTGATTTATTCTTTCATAACCTCATTTTCCTAACATCTTTGGTCGGTATATATTCCTTTGTAAAGGTGTCTGCAATATATGCCTCCTTCTTTGTCTGGACATTTTACTTGATGTAGCCTTTATAGAATAGCTCTTTTTAATGTCTCAAAGACGTATAGGTTATTAAATTCAACCATTATATAATAATTCAATCGATGTGGCTTTTTTGTTGATTAATTGTCTCTCCTTACTTTGTCCATTACTTTCCAGCTCATGATCGCGATTTTTTGTTCATTGTTTTTCACTCGTTGTTGTATTGTTCGACATTGGATGTTCGTCTTTGACTTGCATTGTTTTTACAGCTTGATTGTCTGTACACTTACAGAAATATGTTGAAAACGATTTAGTTGGTAATTGTAAAATCTTATAGATAGACAAACGGCAACACTTGCTTTTAGTTCCATCAATAAATGGTTCTATCTGGAAGGTTTTATGTTCATTCCTTTTTTTCCTCTATTTCTCGCTAAAATCTATTAAGACATTCTGTTCATTCAGTAATTTCGGACAGGTAAATCAATATTTTTATCCCTAGATACATGTGTTTACGTTATCGGAGAAATTTCTGCTAGAGGATGAAAAGATTTTAAGAGTTTCCTTCATTCTTTAAATATTTCCGAATATATTTTGAAAAAATAATTAAGTTACTGAAAAAAATCGCTTCCATGAGAGAATGAAAAATAAACGTTGTTTCAAAAATGATAAATACTGCTTTAAAATGAGTAAATATTTTTAAATTCTTTTTATGGATTCGTTCCTTTTATTAAAACTACGAATTTCAAAGCTTAATTTAAACTTGTAAAGCTAAAAAAAAAATGAATATCGTATCGATCAATCTTCGGTGTTAGTGAATTCAGTATTCACTGAAAATTCATTTCCCACCATTTTTCTAGTTTCATTTTTTAAACCCGGGCTTAAACAAAAAGTTCCAAGTACTAAGCTCAGACAATGTAATCTATTCATGGCAGAAAGCAATGCACAATTCGGGTAACATATCAAGCGTATACACAAGGCAATATACTGAGTACAAAAGGCTATGTTTCATTTAATGCTAGTTGAATATGCGTAACAATCTCAACTTTTGAGCCGGATTACTCAGCGCGCCCACGTCGCTTCCGAGTGTGATACAAGGACGTGGTTTAAAGTAGGTTTAACGGTAACCGTAGAAACATTATATAAGCCCTGTCAAAATTTCCCCTTTGGGGTACGCCCCAGGCTCCGGACAGCAACCCAACCCCCTCTCGAAGAAGATGTACTGCCTGGGGTATGCCCATTTGTGTGGTCGAGCTATTAATATTTTTAAACTACCGTATCCGAAGTCAGAGAAGTATTAATTATTTTCTAAGCGTAGCTTAAATGTGGGACAAGTCCGAAGGTGTGGATCACCCATTAAGTATCAAGATCACTTCTCAGTCGCAATGGATCTCGCAAGAGAAGCTCGCTAACCATTACACCACGTCGA
This sequence comes from Acanthosepion esculentum, assembly GCA_964036315.1. Classification (NCBI taxonomy): domain Eukaryota; kingdom Metazoa; phylum Mollusca; class Cephalopoda; order Sepiida; family Sepiidae; genus Acanthosepion; species Acanthosepion esculentum. The sequence continues at coordinate 7,050,991 of OZ038496.1, forward strand.
CGTGAGCTGCAAGACCATTTGAATCAGAAGATCAGTTGCGAAAATCATATTAAACTGACAGTACTCGTAAAAAATTCACGGGTTTCCAATTTGAATTTTAAGATGAATCAAGCTTAAGTTAATGAGATTAAGCCTCTCACAGGTTGTCCGACTATAAAATACCTGTAGAAACTGGCATATTGCATTGGTAAAAATTGAAACTTAACAAAATTAATAAAATATGCCGTGAACAGTCATAAATATGAATGCAGTTCCTTGTTTGAAGTAAGAGGGTACAAATAAAAAAAAAGCTTTTGAAATTAGCAAGGTTTTCCATTTCACCTGAGTGTTATCACCTCTTTCTTTCTTTCTTTCTTTCTTTCGTGATTTGTTTTACTCACTGGACAAAATCATAGTCTCTGATACGTATTTTCTCTTTCCTCCCGATCAAAACGGAATCGCCCATTATTTATGAAATATTAGCCGGGCCTACGTGGACACTCTCTAACTGAAGAACACGCTGACTTATAATATGTTCCAAACGCTTTCGTACATTTTCCTGTGTTCAGTCACAAAATCAGACATAAACCTAAACTAGCAGGTATTTACGAATATTGTCTTCGTCTGTCGTAGGAAAAATAAAAAGAACGACAAATTGACATTTGGTAATCTGCAGGCATCTCAGTTTAATATATTCATATAAATACCTTAGGGATGGATGAGTGAAG
>OZ038496.1:7059197-7066697 GCA_964036315.1 Acanthosepion esculentum
TAGGCAGCATATTTGCATTCAAACAGGTTTGGTTATATGCGTATGAGTTAAACCAAAACTAAGTTACTTTCCTTATACTAGAAAAAACCAAATGAACACGTGAACTTTGAACTCTGAAATCTAGAACGCTGCATAATCAGGAAAAAAAACCTCAATCCCCCCAAAAACCCCAAAAAACAAAAACAAAACGAACAGTTGAAATTCACAGAAGCACATATACATACTCACATACAACTTAACCCCCTGAAGACGAAAGACTTTTGAAAATATAAACTACTCAAAAATATAATCGTCGAACAGGAAAAGATCGCAACGAAAACTAATCGGCAATATATGTCTAAATTATTTAACTAAACCGGTTTGAATGAAAATATGCAGACAAAATATACACAATATATATATATATATATATATATATATATATATATATATATATATATATATATATATATATATATATACGTTTGTGTGTGTGTGTAGTGGGTATGCGAAAGATATTTATAAGGAAACAAAGCACTTTGAAGAAATCAAAAGTAATGACGCCAAGGCAAAAGAGAGTGCGATAAGGCGACAGCTGATGGAGGATGGCTAAACCGTGAGAACAATTCTATCCATCACAGAACGTTTATTGCAGTTTACTTTACAGTAGGTGCATTTTATTGTTCTTGATAATCTCTGGTTTTGGCTAATAATATCGGTAAGATCAATGCTTCTAGCTGTCAAAACTTTCTTTACAGTGTATTGTTATAATCCTTATGTTTGTAATCTCTTTATAAATTAAACGTTATCATAAGAATAGGAATATATATATATATATATATATATATATATATATATATATATATATATATATATATATATATGCTCTCGTACGCCGATTGAGCACTATGGACACATGGGAACGTTTTGAACGGCTATGCTTCTTTAATACATCGCACTGCGCAAGAATTGTGCGCTGTGGCGGCTGGTATGGCGTTTATATAGCACGTATATAATGCGATAACTAATTCCTTTTCTTTGCCCTGCGTCTCGAGGCAAGAGTCTCTGACTGATGTCAAATTGGTCGAGTTTCAATACCGGCTTGAAAATTCTCGAGTCTAGGTAGACTGATGAACTGTAATACAGCGAAATATTCTGTCTGTCGATGTCTATCTATCTATCTCAAAACATTTGTGTGTATATATATATATATATATATATATATATATATATTGTCATCCACCGATAGACGTTTCGTTGAATCACAGCTCATCCGACTGCCTCAAGCCAGGATTGCAACCCGACTGATTTGGCATCAGTCGGAGTATTTTTCCTTATGCTATTAGCTACTGGCAGAGAGAAGTGTGAATTTTTACATATTTAATTTTGGATAAACACGCCAGTGCCTCAGACTGAGTGATTCATAGAAGAGCTTTGCATTATCAGTCGTAGCGTCACTGTTTACAAATTCGCGTTTTCCCTCTAAAGTGCTCGACCGAATTTTGGTGAAGCATCCTTCACCAAACTTATATCAACAAACATTATTGTGTCACTCCGTCACCTTAGTGCCTTTATGTATTTTTTGTCAAACAAGTGGATAAAAAGCAAGTGACATTTCACATACGGCTTGCTTGCAAACAGAATTGTTCATATACATTTTGTTTCTCACCAGTCGAAGTGCAATGAAATGCACTGAAACGAAGTTGCATCTTCGTAGTGAGTAAATTGGTTTTGTCTCTATAAAAACAATTATAATAAACAATTATTGTTCTACTATTGGTATTGAGCCCTCTTTTGAATTAAAGCTGAGAACGTTAGAATTTATATATTAATTTCTTTCTCGTTACTTTCGGAGATATATATATATATATATATATACAGTAAAACAGTCTGTCCGTGGTTGACTATATATGCTCCCGGAAATCCGCTTGATCTCTCTAGTGAAAGCCGGTTTTATAAAACAGCGTCTCCTACTGCTATTAAGCTTTATTCTTCAAGCATGAATTGAGTTCTCCGAGCCGCTGGCGTATTTAGTATAGAGAAAAACTTTGTGGATGACTATATATATATATATATATATATATATATATATATATATATATATATATATGAAAAAATCTAAACCGACCACTTTAAGGTTCCATGTAATAAATTATTTCACCACAGCTCTTTTAAAGGACCACGGATCATCAGACTTTACTTCCAAATGTTGAAACGAAAAATGAAAAGAAATTTACACATTTTTGACGGGCAGTACTAAGCATATATAAATTAACGAAGTGAGGAAGTGAGTCTGGGTGAGAGACATGATTGAGTTAGATGTAATTTAAAATTTCTATTCTTTCAAATTTAATATTTAATATATATATATATATATACATATATATATATATATATATATATATATATATATATATATATATATATATATATATATATATACACCGGTTTAAAAGTTTCAGGCTACCCCTGGTAGTTTTTTAATTTGACCCTGAAAGCAGGTGTTTTTTTGTTTGTTTTTTTTTTTTACTTTAAATAAATGAAAATATTATACATGGTTAAAATAAATGAGGCATTTTTATTAGAAACTTATTATGACAAAAAGTAAAAAAGCATTTCATGATTACATTTTTCTCTCGACAACAATATCCTCCATTAGCCTTGATTAAACAATTTTTGGCATACGTTGCAAACGTTTCTCAGAGTATAAGTTTGATAATTCATTCCATTCTTTGTTCAGTGACTCTAAGTGCCCCTTTTTCGTTTTTTTTTCTATCTTCTGTCAAGTTCATCCCATATTAATTCTGGGTGTGGCTTGGAACTTTTGTAGTACATACATACATATATATATATATATATATATATATATATATATATATATATATATATATATATGTTACTACTACATCTTGAAAAAAAAATTCTTAATCTATACAAAATAAACAAAAAAATAAGTTAAAACCTAAAGTAGGAACTTTACTCCATCAACAGTAATAATTGTCACAAAATTACATAGGAGAAACTTCAAGGAATCTAAATAAAAACATTATATGAACACAAATGGGATATTTTACAAAACAATAGGTCAAATTCTTTGGTTGTCCACTGTAACGAGAGTGACCACAATTTTAAAATAAATAACGCTACTCTGATCAAAGGAGAAAAACAATTACCTACGACGTAAATGTCTAGAGGTTGTCTCAATAGCAAAGTCCTTTTTTGCACCCTGGATATTACAATATTTCACCATTCCTGGTAAATCACAGTGTGAGATATCTACTGACAAATGTGATGGAAAAAAGAATACGATAATAATACATCTGAAACAAGAGTGGCCAATAATAATCAGACAATAGAAAAGTAAAAAAAATACCAGAATATCTTTCTTCTTTTTGTCCTTCCCCATATCTCATTCTCTGATGAAGCTTTTGTTAAATGTGAATTATTTTAGATTGTTAAACGCTTTTAATATCAGTGGTCGTTTATTTAGAACAAGTTATGTACATTCCATATATTAATTAAATATTATTTCCAAAGTCAATCAGGCTTTTAATGAAGCCATTATTAGTTCGTTTAATTTTTTGTAGGTTTCCTGATTTCAGGTTAAATAGCTCCGCGAATAATTAATTATAATTGCTTTCCTCCATCCCCCGAAGGTTCTACATCTCTTTTATGACAGTGAGTGAGCTTGCTTTAAACAATAAAACACTGAGTTATTTACACTCATGAAAAATTGGCGGAAAAATGCTTATATGAAAGCCTGTACATGATTCAATAATCGCAGAAAATTAACTTATAAATGTCACGATCAAACTTCATAACTTATTGAGATTTATTCCTGATATAAAATCTATATCATTATTTAACAGAATTTAAATCGCGTTAACTCGTTGACAGAGATTGATTGACACCGTTAATAAAATTGGCTTTTAAACTCAATCGATAGATACAAATATTATCGGCAGTTCGGCACAATTTTAAAGAAAAAAAGGTCTAGTTAAATCGCAGAAAGTTTACCGTAAAGATTCAAATCATTGCAATATCAATTGTTTGAGAAACTAGATGGGAAAAAAACGCTAGTCGGTCGGCGCCTCTAGATAAGAAAATAGGAAAAGACTTGTGCACATGAAAAGAGCAGATATATCTTGCCAGATATGAAAATCAGCATGTACAAGACTTTTGTTTTAATTCTGAAGTAGAAGATCGCCGATGGTGGTCTTATATTTAGTCAGAAGTTCATATTATACTTCAAGATACAAACAAATGCTAATACCCACATACACTCATTTAAAGAAAAATAAAATAAGGTACATTTGTATATACATCAACACATGCACATACACACACACACACACAAATATATATATATACATACCTACAAATATGCATATATATATAATATTAAACTATATACCTGACAAAATACTATATCTATCTATCTATCTATCTATCTATCTATCTCTCTCTCTCTCACTCTCTCTCTCTCTCTCTCTCTCTCTCTCTCTCTATATATATATATATATATATATATATATATATATATATTCATTTAGTTTGTGGTTACTGTGAAAATAGTTACTGTAGAACACTTTAATATTATATATATATATATATATATATATATATATATATATATATATAATGTTAAAGTGTTCTACAGTAACTATTTTCACAGTAACTGTTGAACACTTTAGAACACTTTAACATTATATATATATATATATATATATATATATATATATATATATATGTGATATATTGTGGTTACTGTGAAAATAGTTACTGTAGAACACTTTAACATTATATATATATATATATACATATATATATATATATATATATATATATATATATATATAATGTTAATATATATATATATATATATATATAATGTTAAAGTGTTCTACAGTAACTATTTTCACAGTAACCACATATATATATATATATATATATATAATGTTAAAGTGTTCTACAGTAACTATATTCACAGTAACCACAAACTAAATGAAAATGTACATAGAAACATATCACCTAGCGACAAAAAGTAAAAAAGAAATAAGCCCATCACTTATCCTCTCGCCCACACAAAAAAGAACACAAACACGACCAAAGATGTATGAAAAATATCGGAACTTCCATAGACCAATGTTAATGTTTATAATTTCGTTTGCCAACTGGGAGAATGTTTGTCTAATAAAAAATGATGCAAATAATACATACATTGGTTTTAAAACCAACACATTATCACGATGATTAACGTGCTATTTATCCTATAATAGTTCATTTAATTCGCATATCACCAAAACAATAAAACAAAAACACAATAGATTCGACAAATCATTACCAATCTCATAAAACTACTGTATCACATAAACTGTAAAAGTAAATGAATATATACACTAAAAGCAATAAGCCTAAAAACGACAACATTATCAAAATGTTAGAGAGATACACATACTTGATATAATCGTTAAAAGAGGGAAGAATGTTAACAGGAACAAATACGGGAAGACGAAAAGAAGAGAGATTTGATAATGATAAAAATGACATAGGCCCGAAATCTCTTTGATAATGGAATATTCAATACGGAGGTCATTAAAAATTGGCCAATTATATATAAATATGTAACAGAAACCATGAAAATGGACCAAAATATCTAAGAACAAATGAGAATTCCCGTAACCTAGAACTTCTAACTTTTAAGAAAACTATTCAAAAAACTATTGAAAAATTGGAAATACCGTTTAAAACCACTACCCCTGATGAATGGAAATTTTACCAAGAAACATCGATGTCGGGATAAAAATTGGTATTTAAAATGTCAAATAATATAATTAACGTTCTATTTTTAATATAATGTTAATATTTATAATATTGTGTACTATATATATATAAATATCTGGTGTTTCTTAAATCTTAAGTCTGATATATATATATATATATATATATATATATATATATATATATATATTGTTTTGATTTATTACCAGAAAATTACACACACACACACATATATATATATATATATATATATATATATATATATATGTGTGTGTGTGTGTGTGTGTAATTTTCTGGTAATAAATCATTAGGTTTCGTCTTAGTGGTCATTATCACATCTATCATCACCACCACTCAGACCAAACCTAATGATTTTATTAACAATTAGGCAGAGATTCACTTTTGCCTACAGTCCCAAAATAATATACAGGGTCACTACAAATACAGAAAAGGATCAATGAAACATAAAAAGAACAGATGCAAAATTTATTCCTTTAAAAGTTGATTCCTTGAACCTACTTAATGAAGGTCAAAAGACGTGTATAAAAAATATGGAGAATAAGATATAATATATATATATATATATATATATATATATATATATATATATATATATATATATATATATATATATATATATATTTAAAGACATTTATATTATGTTTAACGTTCTTTTTATAGATACAAGTATTTAAGCAAATGCTCTGTTTTATAATATAAATGTCTTTAAATAAATTGTCGGACAATGTCCAATTCTAAAATATATATATATATATATATATATATATATATATATATATATACTAAAACAAATCCACGTTATAACCAAAAAAGAGAAACCGCTAACGAAAGGGTGGGGTAGAAGTATCCTCGGCATATTGACCTGCCTAGATTTTTCTTAATTTTTTGGAACTATGTAAAATGGTTTATGCAATGTGTTTACTATTGGTTGGTTTCATGAAATAGTCCTAAGTGCAAATAATAATTTGAAATCATAATAACATTGTCAGATACAATTGGAAGGATTCTAAATGGATAAATAAAACAAATAAATTTAGAGAATTAAGATTTTGAATAAAAATTTAAATACAAATATAAAAAATAAAAAAAAATAAGAGTAAAAGTTATGGAGTATGGATAATGATACAAGATATGTTAGTTTAGAAACGTGGTGTACATCGGCAAGACAGTCATAGGTTCAACTGTGTGTGTGTAGAAACCCGCAAAAAGCAACAAGATCTTATGATATTCAATACCAACACAATTACACACCTACACACATACAAACACATGTACAAATCTACATACATATACATGAATATACACCCATATGTGCTACTATTCATACCAACGAAGTAATACTTCACCTTTCATCCCCCCAACAACAAATACGGTAAGGGCATTTGAAATTTGTTTTTGTGTCTACACTCGAAGATTAGTTCGTTTCTTTGGTTTAAAACTGATTAACATTTGCGCATTTGATTGTTGTGATTTTTCCTGTATACACAGATCGCATCTGTCCAGGAAGTTGTTGGGGTTTGCGACCTATAGATGATTTCCCATTTGATTATTAAGGTGAAATTAATATCTTTCTTATTTTTCTTTTTCCAATAATTTTTAGATTAAGCTGTTTTGTTTCTCAAGTCTGTATTGGAGAAGGAATGTCGTTGACCGTATAGTTTCTGTTTCCAATTACCGGCGGACTTTCCTATTTATGTCTTTATATCCCTGATATTTTCT
>OZ038496.1:7071697-7079197 GCA_964036315.1 Acanthosepion esculentum
AACGAAAAGTAACGATATGTAAATCTTTTAAAGCGAGTAACGTTTAAAATATTACTATAGTGGTTAGAAGTAGCGTCGAAGTCATTAGTTTCTAAAAATTCGGATATTATTGAGATTTTAATTACTCCGTTACTTTAAATCTCAATATTATCCTTTTTTTTTCGTAACAATAAAAATATATATATAGACATGTGGTTTTGGTTACAAGAAAAATTGATTTAAAAAGAAAAAAAAATCTGTCGCAGTCAGTTATTATTATGCTATATAGGAATAAAGTGTCGTTGCCAGCACTGTAGTTTGAACACAGAACAACGGTGAGCAAACATAGGCGATTCCATCACGTGATGGCTAGGGAAATATATATATGGGAATTCGCGTGGCGTCTAAACGATCCTCATTTCTATTCTATCCTCTATTATCATACGGATCTCTCTTCTACACTATCCTCTATCTCTATACGATTTACTATTTCTCTATACTGATCACCATACGGATTACTATTCGGATCACTACACGGGTTACTATTTGAGCGAGTATCATCAAGCAAGTACTGTTAGCGCGAGATTATTCGAAGGCATCTGATATCAGCCATTGTACAACAGCATTACTGTAGTTCTATCTGCGATTACAAAGTCTCTACTACCACGAGCATTACGAATGCGACAACGACTATTCGTTAACATTACAAAAGTGGCAACGAGTGTTCGTTGACATAAAAAAATTGTAATAATGCATTGCATGAAAAAACACACGTATACAACCCCCACACACACATAGTGTACGTAAGACAGAAAATTATTTTGTACTCACGACCTACCCAAGAGACACAGAGAACTTCTCCTTTTGCCTATGTTGACCATGTTCACCATAGTCTATGAATATAGAATACGGCGCAGTACGTAATCTGTTCAATGAAACAACGTTAAAGATTAACACTCACAAGTCAGACACTCTACTGGATCTGACTAAATCGCCAATACCACCAGCAGCTGTTCCGTAATTCTTCAGTCTGCGATATCAAAGGCTGGCAGTGCATATTCGGGAAAAACATGGACGCCTTTATACACGTCGCACTGAATATTTTGAGCCTTCTGTTCGGTTATTGGTGAGCTATAAAATGAGTCAGCTCATTTTGGCTGGCTCACTAGTACACCAGGGTAGCCAAAAACTCCAATAGCCTACATAAAGACGGTCGAATTGTACCGTGACTACTCATATAACACATGATGGAGTTAGCAACAGCAATCGCTTGACCCAACAGTTTCGGGACTAAGCAATTGGGTAACATTTGTTTAATAAAACGGCGTTTCGGTTTAAAATATTTTGATGAAGCGTTCACTTTACTGCACAAGACATCGTTCAGCTAAAATTTGACTTCTTTTTAGAAGCTGTTCGTATCAAACTTCATCGACCGACTGTGTGTAGGCAGAAGTTGAACTTGCTTCGTTCTTTGTGTCTCATGGGTGGGACGTGGATACATTTTTTTCTCTCTGTTTTATACTGTTTAGGAGCTTATTTAATTCTATTTATTGTTTTAGTAGCGAATTTATTTTTGTCGTGGTTACTTGTTTACCCCACATACCCTTTTTCTATTTCGCCGTTCTAATTATTGTTGTTCCGACGAATGTTTCCGAAGAAAAGTGTATCTATATATAAAGGGTGTTTCATTAAGCCGGATCAACGTCAGCAGTAAATAAATCAATGTTATTCGTGAAAATTTATATAGTTATCTATTGGATCATATTATGTAAGTCATGGCAATTATGTGTGAAAAATAATATCGCCCAAATATGCGACAAATCTGAAAGAAAAAGAAAGAAAAGTTATTATACGCTTAAACTTAATTCACATTTAAAATCGGTTCAAGGTATTAGAACACGATTTATATATACAGTGCAACCTCGGTTCTCGAACGTCTCACATGTCGAGCAAATCGGTTTTCGAGCAGAAAATACGAGATGAAAATGCGTCGGTTATCGAAAAAAAATTCGGTTCTCCAAGAACATTTCCGAACCTTGTTAACCCGAACGGAATAATTTCTGAATCGACCGCCGTGTTGTATGCATTCGTGTCTTGTGTTGTACTTTTTTCCCAATTTTATTGTACTGTGATTTTTTCTCTACATTGATTCCCATTGGAGAAATAGTTTCAGTTTACGAAAATTTCGGATTACGAACGCCCTTCAGATTCGTGAACCGACGTTCCACTATATTTATATATATATATATATATATTTAAAGACATTTTATATTATGTTTAACGTTCTTTTCATAGATACATGTATTTAAGCAAATGCTCTGTTTTATAATAAACAGTATTAAATAACATTTACCGGCCTGAATGTCCGAGAAATTTTCATAGAAAATTTTCGCTCTCCGACAGGAATCGAACCTGTATCCTATACGGAACCATCATTTCGCGTGATGTGCCTTAACCTTTCGGCCACAGAGCAGCGTCTGGTTAGCAAGGTCGATTTTATTATCTTTAAACTTAAATCTTCCATGAATCTCTTCTATTCATATCTGCTCTAGCGTATCAAATGTAAACAAATGAAAATTTCTCGGACATTCAGGCCGGTAAATGTTATTTAATACTGTTTATTATAAAACAGATCATTTGCTTAAATACATGTATCTATAAAAAGAACGTTAAACATAATATAAAATGTCTTTAAATAAATTGTCGGGCTATGTCCAATTCTAAAATATATATATATATATATATATATATATATATATATATATATATATATATATATATATATGTGTGTGTGTGTGTGTGTGTGTGTGTGTGTGTGTGTGTGTGTGTGTGTGTGTGTGTGTGTGTGTGTGTGTGTATGTGAAAGAGAGAGAGAGAGAGAGTGATAATAATTATTAAAAAACATTTGAACATCTACAGTCAGTAATAAATTTATTTCGATGGATATAAGCATATTAATCTCATCAGACCGACTCTATTGTATGAAATAGAATCAAGATATCCCAGACAGAAAAACAAAGATAAAAAAATAGAATAATAGTACAGGCTGCGGGGGTGGTTCAACACATAAACCTGGAGGGGCAATTTGTTACCTATACCAGAGCATGTATATGTACATGAAGTTTCAGAAAAGAAATATTGAAACCGTCAGAATGACTTATGAGTGTGTATTTTGCAGTCCAGAAATCACACATCCCAAAATCTACTGAAATAAACTTAAAACCCCCAACATCAGATCAACCGAATAATATAGGCTTATATTGTTCTGGAATGTGTTAAGATGCAATGTTTATGGTATGCTAATATATATTAAAGTGAAGAAATAGAATGTACACTTTTGTACCAATTGCAGGATAAGTACAGCCGAGATTTAAGCAAAACCGTCGTCATTTCTGCTACCCTCTTTGATTTTATTCGCATAATCTGATTGAATGATTCTTTGTCACAATGTGTCTAATTTGACTTTCATTTTAATATTTGAATAAAAGCTTCGAAAGGCAAAGATGCATTTACCTGTAACAAACAATTACTAACAAACACTTTTACTGTACAAAATATGCAGACTCAAATATAAGAGAGAATATCGCAGAGGTGCACACAGAACAAATGATTTTCATGAACTCATATCATTACAATCCTAAATCGCCGTAAAAATCACCATAAGTATCATCTAATTCGGTTTCTGAGTCACTGTCACAAAGGCTAATTTCTTTGACATCCTTATTGATAAAGTTTTCTCAATTTTCACACTAAAAATGATCGTTGCAAAGAGAACTCAGTTTGAAGCAGCCGCAGGCTCCACCAGATCATCTGTTTCTTTTGCAACCACAAGAAGGAAACTCCAAGATTTAGTTGGGTGCTGGCTTCTTCAAGAACCTCAATAACAGTTGTAAAAGTTTGTTGTAGAACCATTAATTGCGGAACACTTTATAATCTCTGGGTACGTTACAAAGAATAACCCTGACCAGATTGACACAACTTGCACTGAGGAATCCTCTTCTGCGCTTCTGTAACAGAAAAGCCAAATCGGGTCATCCCTTTTCGACATTGTATCATGCAGGTTGCTGCTGTTTGTCTGAAAGTCCTTGATAATTGATGGAGTAGGTCGCTCCTAAGTATAATTGTACGAATTTGTCTCACTTAGAAAAGGTTGGAAAGAAATACGCCGTGAATGTCCTGTCAATGCGGATTCACCCACGTTGGACCGATTGACGAAATAAAATTTATTATACTGATTCCGAATTATAATTCCATTGGTGCAATGCATGGACACACTGCATAAATTCCCTGGGTTGTGGTCACAATTGTCAAACACAAAGGTGACGAATGTGGAAGTTACAATCATGTTAGGAACAAAACCAAGCAAGCATTGAAGTCGCAATTCTGCCTCAGTCATAGACGTATCAAATCTGTTGACTTCAATATAGCACATTGCATGTCCTAGTCTGTTCAGATAGTTCACCATTTCTGTTGAAACTGTCTTACCTTTTGTTATCACACCGAGTTACAGATGTGCAACTATTCTGATTCGTCCGTGAGAATCGCTAAAAAAGATATATTGGCCAATTGATTTCACGAGCCGGTTCGTTTAGAGGCACTGTTGTTTTTGGACAGCATAGTTTACAAGAACATATCGGGTATCAGCCCTCTTTCTTCTTGCGCTTCTTCTTGGGAGGGGGTTCGAGTCGAAAATTGGCTGGCTGTATTGCCGCTGTCTTCCTTGTTAACTTTGGCAATTTTACACATTTTTATTCTGTTGTGAGAAACATGAAGCCGTTCAATTCTGAATGTTCTTCTACTAGTTGTGTATTACTGTACAAAAAAAATTGGCAATCCTGGATTATTTGAAAGAAAGCTACCTCATCACTGAAGTAATCTTGAGGTTTGATCTTTGTGTGCGAAAAAGCATTCGTAAAAACATGATCCCTGATACCTCTTTCTACTAACATCTCTGAATAAAGGGATGCAATTTAGCTCAATTTCACTACTTGACAATTTTTATCAATATGATCCTTCACGGACACAATAACATGTTGAAGCACTCATCTCTGGTTTCCTGGCCCCTTGATTTCTGCTCGTCTTCTTTTCATTTGCTTGTTTCGATTTCATTTCCATATATACATCTTATACATATAAAGCATTGTCTATTCGAAGCTTTACTCAACAATAAAACGAAAATCAAATTAAACACATTAAACAAACAATCATAAACTCAGATGAATCATGCGTGCAAAATCAATGAGACCAGCAGAAATGACGAGCATTTCGCTTCAATCTTGTCCATAAAGTCCCCTCCTATAATCAGAAATGTGTACATTCTGTTTTTGCACTTCAATATATCTTCATAATGTCATGGGCATTGCAATTTAACACATTCCAGAACAATATAAGCCCAATTTGGTTTGGTTCATCTGATGTTGGCGATTTTTAGGCTCATTTAATTAGATATTGAGGTAAGTTTGGTTTGGTTTGGTTTATTTTGTTTTAAGGTGAAAATCAACTTCAATGGGTTATTTAATACCGACAATATTTTTAGGATAGATTTGTAAGAATAGAATATGTATTCTTTGGTTTAGATTGGTTTGGTTTATTTTGTTTTACGGCATATCAACCTCAATGGGTTATATAATGCCGACAACATTTTTAGGATAGATTCGTATGAATATGTTGAAACTTGACTAATGCATGGAATAATAATGCAACACAAAATGTACTTAGAACAAAATGTATTGAAACAAGAAAGTGTACACAATATTTACATATAGTCTTTTGTATATTCCTGGGAAGACCGTTCCTGGAGAATGGGTTGAATAAGTCGCAGTCGGGCAGAGTCTCTAGTTGAATCTCTTGATTCGCCTCTGGATTTACTTGACCTCACACAGGGCCAGGTTGTGACACAAGGTCGGGGTTTAACGTGGGAAGGGAGAGGGAATGGACACGAGTTTTCACCCGGGCCGCAGTGCTTTGGCTTTAGCTGGTCTTAGCTTGTCCAAGCTGGTCTTTAGCTGGTCATAGCTAGTCATAGCTGGTCATGGCTGGTCTTAGCTGGTCATAGCTTGTCCAAGCTGGTCAGAGCTGGTCATAGCTAGTCAGACGTAGCCGCGATACCACCAGCGCAGGGACGAATCTCCGCGACCGGCCCGTATCGGAGAGGCGAATCAAGAGATTCGCCTCTCCTGTCTTCCCGGTACCAAGCATATTTATATAGTCGGTACTCCACTATGCAAATTAGGTGGATCCTACCACAACAGAATAGAATATGTATTCTTTGGTTTAGATTGGTTTGGTTTATTTTGTTTTACGGCATATCAACCTCAATAGAATATGTATTCTTTGGGTTAGATTGGTTTGGTTTGTTTTGTTTTAAGGCATATCAACCTCAATGGTTTATTTAATGCAGACAACACTTTTAGGATAGATTCGTATGAATAGAATATGCGTTCTTTGGTTTAGATTGGTTTTGTTTATTATGTTTTACGGAATATCAACCTCAATGGGTTATTTAATGCCGACATCTTTTTTATTGCTGGTTATATTTTATTTTGTCAAAATCTGTTTTTGGTAATATTTTTCCTTCAAAATTGTATTGCTGGTAATAATTTTCTTCAAAAAAGTATTGCTATTTGCCCATAGTTGCAACCTTAACAGGTGCTACCACCCCGGGTAGGGTGGACCTGGGAACACCAACAGTTACGAGGTGGTTCCTCGCTCCTCAAAACTTATCTAGGCCTTGCTGCTGGATGTAGTTTAACGTCTTACTAACGACGAATATTTGGGTATGTGACATCTGGTCTGTAAAATAGACACTCATAAGTAATTCTGACAGGTCCAAAAATTTTTTCTGAAAATTCATGTATGTATGTATGCTCTGGTATAGGTAACAAATTGCTTTTCCAGACGTATGTGTTGACAACCCGCTGGATCCTGTACTATAAATAATGCAAGATAATACATGCAAAAATGACTTGACATGGAAATGGTATTTGGGGGAGGGGCTTACATAATGAAGGGAGAGAACAGAAAAATAGTTAATATAAAGAATCAGAGAAAGGATGATATATAAGAAAGTTAAATTGAAAACAGAGCTACAATATGAAATAACGCTCACATAAGAAGGGGTTAAAATGGCGTCTATTTAAACAACATCATCACTTTGATATATCATGATGATGATGCCGTATGATATACATCAACATCATAACATTAATGTTAATAATAAAATATATATGTATATATATATATATATATATATATATATATATATATATATATATATATATATATGTATATCAGAAAATTATATTATAAATATAAAAATAAAAATTAAAAGATAAAAATATACATATATATATAGTGACATATATATATATATATACATGGTCACACATACACACACACACATATATATATATATATATATATATATATATAAAACAAGAGCATATGCATGAACATACAGACACACACATATATATATACTCATACACACTCATGCATATATTTCTACACATACGCACATAC
>OZ038496.1:7081697-7096697 GCA_964036315.1 Acanthosepion esculentum
TATATATATATATATATATATATATATATATATATATATATATATATATATATATATATATATATATATATATATATATGGGGGTGTGTGAGTATGTTCACATAATTTTCACATATATATTAGATTAGTTTGAAAAGCTAGATATTTAGGCCTGAACGCTAGATGTTTATGGGTAAACTGACATGAGGAAATATGAATTTATTGTAATACCTTATTATTTAATAAAATGTACTGCCAGATATTACATGATGCGGCGATAGCTAGTTGTATTAGAGATTGAGCTAAATATTCTATTTATCGATCTACTCAGTCTGTTCATATCTATCATTCTATCTATCTATTTGCAGAATAAAATGAGATGGAAAAATTGTTGAAACAAACTTATATGTCTTTTCAGTTAGAGAGAAACAATGAACAGTGATAAGTATTAGCAGCTATGACTTCACTTAATCCGTATAAACACTGTGAAGCAAATAACTATTTCCAATAAGATTGTTATAGATGAGAGCAGACAGATAGAACTCTAGATAGATAAACTTTGATCTACTTCGTACTTAGACCCATTTACTTAAAAGATCTGAATGATGGTTTTAGAAACTACGATATCCAAATGCTTGGCTGATATTTACTCGACATTTATACACTTTAAGCCCCACAGTGCCGTGTAAAGAGAAGTAGCCCAAAGATATCCATAATCATTGCCTTTTACGAATCCGTTTTGATGGTGTCTTTTTGTTCCTGGACAAGGGGTTTCACTTTTTCAGACGATGGGGCGCCATCTCTTAAGATGTTTGATGTCAAAATTTGCCGGCAGGTTTTCGTGACCAAAACTTTCATAGCCGCCATATTGCTGGTGGAATACCTCGCAGATACATTGCTGGTGGAATTATTTTACGTATATGACCTCAGTGTCACATGGTTTTCTATTGGATTCTTCGTGCCTGTCAAGACATCTATCAGAGATAACAGTCTTATAACTGGAATATCAAACAGAAGCTTAAAAGTCACAGACATTCATTACCGAACATCTTAATAGAGGTTCCTAAAACATAGGCTAAGGCATGCGGAATCCATTTTGTATAAATATGAAATGGCAAAGAAAGCCTGACGATAGAGTTTTGTATTTCCAATCAAACAGGATTTTTGAAGGCCTCTTTTGGAGACAGCCGGTTTATTTTCTATATAGAAAACGTTTGTATTAGAGTCTTCTCAAACTATCTTTTTATTGGCGTTTTTTGTTCAATCTAATCTATACGAAGGATGTAAAACACTATTAAAAGAGGACGAGCAAAAAGAAATTGTGTTGTTTTTTTAAAGCTTATATCTTTTCGCTACTGGAATAAAACCTAATTTAAATAGCTTTCCTTTTCCTACATATCCCTTCAGTCAAGTGTCATCCAATAGGTAGACCTCAGTAATTTAAAAGCCGACATTCCAGGTCACCACGATCTAATCCTTTGAATGATTGGTGAAATATAATCCACCGAAAACACTCATGTCTACAGTTGGATTTTTTGTAAACAACGCAAAGTTTTTAAATAAATGTAAGTCAGAGTAGAGAGAAAATGATACTGGATTTCATAATGACCTTCACAGAATTAATTTACAGCTCATTACCATTTTATAGCATTTTGTCTTGCTATATTATTTTTGATGCCTGAAAGGGAGATAACTATTTTATTGTTGGTGGATTTTGTCTAGCGCCATATCAACTTCTATGATCTTTTTAATGCCGACATATTTTGAACACAATTTTATGGCTTCACCTATAGATAAAATGTATTTCGGTCATTTTGCTTTATGTATTGTCTGTAAGTTTTTTAATATAAAAAATGTGTCATATAGAAAGAAAATGAGTAACTGCCGACACCGAGGCTCGAGTGTTACACTCTGGGCTTATGAATGTTTTCCAACAGGTGTAATAAATTGCGGTGTCAGTCTACTGGCTGTAGTGATTATTGAATGACTACTGAGTGGAACTATCCAGTCGAATTAGTGTGAATTATTGTGCGTCGATGAGTTGGGTTTTGAATTGGGATTTACAGGACGTTAAGTTGAACCGCGCTACTAACAACGTATTCACTGAAACGGTCAATTATCTTTGGTTGATTTTACTTTTTTGTTCTTGTTAAGTATTTACTTGTGGTTGTAATTAAATACTGTTTGATCTTAACATTGAAGTCTTGAGTTATACTTAATCATTAACGGCCACCGTACGTCACAAAAATGTATAGCTGTTATTTTTACTATAAAGATATATTTTTATACTTTCATATTGTTTTGTTTTTGTGTGGAGACTTCGTGATTTGGCCATATCTTGGACTCTAACTGGTGCTATCACCCAAGGCTAAGATAGCCCTGGAAACAACAGCAATTCAGAGGTAGTTTCACGCACCTCAAAATCCTCAGTCTCCCGATCAGATGCCTTGCGGTCGGACGTATCTTAGCGTCATACCCAGGACTAACAGTAACTATATAACCTCCGGCGAGATTTGAAATCGTATCATTTTTTCTTAGGCTTCCATTTGATTAAGACATTTATATTACAGTAATGTTCGCCTTATAGAAGGCCCGGGATCCAATCGAGGTAGAGGGTTAAAGGCACAGATTATGCGGACTTATACGGAAGATAATTGTTAAACCTCGATATGAAAAGGCCAAGATTATAGTGATCGGGAAAGCAGCCTCTTGGTCGTCGGTTCCCCAAGGCAGTGGTTCGTGGGAAGGAGCTGCTTGAGTGGAAATTAAATCTCACCTGGGGGATATGAAAAAATGAGGGTAATTCTCTACAATGTGTATGGCATGATGGGTTTTAGTCGTGCGGTTTAGGACTGGTGCAAGGAATGAGTAGTTTATCTGAACACTCATCCTTGAAATAGCGATGGAGCAGTGAGAGGCTTGCGACGTCTCGTCTCTGAGAAATGGGCTGCAGAGTGGAAAATAATTCATCGCCCACACAAGACGCGGAGATGCTTTTGGAGTGGAAAGTAAAGACTGGGCGGCTCTCAGTATTTTTAATTAGAGTACAACAAATAATTACTGACGGCATTTAGATTATGTCATATAGCAGTATTTCTCATACTGGTCGAATACTCGACCTACGAATAGAGAAGTTGTCATACAAGTTTTAAAGTAGATATTTTGAAATTTTTATATGAACAACATTTCAGCGAGGCATTGATTTTCTAAATTTCCCTTTGTAATTATGCTTAATCTCCTTGAATTTCTCTAGTCATACATTCTTACAGGTGACCATGAGAGAATCATCTGAATATTTTCCTAGTGTTTTTAATAATAATAATAATAATAATAATAATAATAATAATAATAATAATAATAATAATTATAATGATAAAAATTAATTCTGTAAAATGAATATTTTTCATTTATTTTAAATAATTCGGAACAGTTTTAAGAAAATCTAATTAAAAAAAGATTATTTTGAGTTATTTAGATAACTCTGTAGAAAAGTTTAGTTCCTCTTAAATAAACTGAGGTAATGTGAAATGGCAGAAAAGAAAACAATGGTTACTACAAAAGCTCAAGGAAATAAGATCATAAAAGATTTTTTTGTATCTAAAATTAAAGAATTCCATAAAAATATTAATATTTAAAAAAAATTATTTGAGTCCGATTCTAAACAAAATATATTTAAATACTATGATTATATTGATTTTACGTTTAGTTTAAATGTAAATGTTTCTAAGTTAAAACTGAATTTTGAAAAAGTAGATATAATGTTTTTCATATACAAACGTATGAATATAAAAATGATTTTCAATTCGAATTATTATTATTAATTAATAACTCCATTATTTCTTTTCTGTTCAAAAAAGACTTCAAATGTAATTTCAATGGTTGCTGTGCGTGACCGTGGGTTTGAAGTGGTTGATCACCCTCCCTATTGTCATTATTTGGCTATCAACAGTTCCCTAACATGAAAAAAAAAAGAAGAAAGATTTGGCTGAGAAGCGGTATCGCAGTGATGATGACGTCATATCAGCCTTTTTTGACCAACATGAAGAGGAGTCTTCTTTAAAGAGTCAGTTTGGTTGGTGACAAACAGTGGTATTATATTAATAATTGCATTGTTTCTCGGAGAACCGAAATTAATGCATGCAAGATTTCACAGTTCTAGCATCTTTCCTTCATAGCTTATGGAATTTTCTTATAAAGGATTACATTGTCTACAACCGTAGACAATCTAATCCTTTATAACAGGGGTCAGATTAGTGTTATCAGATATAATATGTTTAAGTTTTGAAATTCATTAGATTGTCAGTATTAACATTTTGAGTAAGTTTGATACGTTAAAACACAAAGCACATATCTCTTCACATTTGACAATAGCTAAGTATATTTTAACATTTAAAACATAATTTTTTAACCATATATATATTTTTAAACAGTGACATATGGAATTTTTAGCAATAGAATTTAAATCTAGTTAACATTGACGATGAATAATACCTGGTAATATAGGTTCTGATTATGACATTCTACTAGGTTTGAGATGTAAAAGGCATTGTGTTTCTTGACTATCTTCAAAATAGTCACTATCAATTGAGAATAATATCCCAACTTATGGTCATTATCAATTGAGAGTACTATGTCAACTTATGGTCATTATCAATTGAGAGTACTATGTCAACTTATGGTCATTATCAATTGAGAGTACTATGTCAACTTATGGTCATTATCAATTGAGAGTACTATGTCAACTTATGGTCATTATCAATTGAGAGTACTAAGCCAACTTAGGGTCACTATCAATTAAGAGACATTTAGGGAAACTTATAAAGATCAAACATCGTGGAAAACTGACGAATGGTGTCGTGTTTCATCAGGACAATTCTCCAGCACTCACACTCTCGAATTTTTACCCAACATAAGAAAAACACTTGGCATGGACCAGTATCGCAGTGTTGATGACGTCATATCTGCTCTCTAATCCGGAAAGTGTCATAACAGATAAAGCGAAAATTTAATAACTTTTCCTTGTCAGTAAGCAAGATAAGTATTACTCGCTAACGTTCCAGAATAGATACCATCTCAAATTCCAAACAGTGAGGTTCAATGCATCCAAAGACTTCTCTTTTGGAAGATTGGCGGAACAATCTTTTCTCTGCTCTAAATTACTAAACGAAATTTAACAAATATCTGCGTAGATTCTGGTTTGTCAACAACGTAGGTTTGTAGAAAGAATTAAATGGAAAAACTTGTAAGACAAAATACCTTTTACCTAAGACAATATTACAAAATACGGTTTATTTCACATTTTACGACTGCTACGTATAAAATCGAAAGAAATAGGTCAACTGGTTTTCAAGAATACTCACTAATGAAGTTAGCACGTGACCGACACAGTTATAGGGTTCTTTGATTTGGTAATGGGATAAATGAAAAATAGTTTTAAAATAAGTTAGATTTCATAAAACAAAAACAAAACGTGATGATAAAATTAAAATAAATTTAATCCGTAGGGCATCGTCGATACGATGTTTAAGTTATTTGGATGGAAACAAAATTTGTTGAGACTTGGATCCGTTGTTCTGCAGACCGTGATAGGCCAAAGATTTGAAAGACAGCTAGTCAAGAGGGGGAGAAAATGAAATACCTGACATTTTCTTGTTTCAGCAGTTTGTGATGATATAATGAAAATTTTTGTTATGATATATCCAAACAATTGGAGAAGATGCTTACTGATCACCTGCCGTAGAAAAACTCAATACGGCAATGATAAAAGTCATTAAAAAGCTTATTAATATGAATCTATACACAACATAGAATAAAAATATTTTTTTTATTTAAAGATCCTTTTTAAGTAGAACATTTTAAAAGTTCTCGTTCTATATTCTGATAAAAGTGGATAAAAAGCGACTTGGAACAAATGGAGTCCAAGTATTTGCGCCAAAAAATAACTGTTTTTTTTTTTCCAATTTTCTTCTGAGTAAAATCTTTTAAAAAGAGCATCG
Source organism: Acanthosepion esculentum (assembly GCA_964036315.1). Taxonomy (NCBI): domain Eukaryota; kingdom Metazoa; phylum Mollusca; class Cephalopoda; order Sepiida; family Sepiidae; genus Acanthosepion; species Acanthosepion esculentum. Next base: position 7,087,673 of record OZ038496.1, read on the forward strand.
AAGTGAAATCAAAATCAGATAATCACAGAAACAATAATCTTTGGCGTAATTAAAAATCTTACTTTCAGAGGTTTTCGCGTTGAAGTTTATGGGGTCTATTTACCCATTGGATTTAAGCGTTCAAAGCTATTAGCAAAAGTGTGAAGATAACGGAGAGACTAGACGCATTGTACCGACAATATGACAAACATCCTGACGGTTGATTGTGTCAAATGACTTGGTCGTCAACAATAGCCTCAAAGACGTCTACAGTTTTTCGCCTGTTTCAAGTAATTTGCCTATACTTTTTTTTCTATTTCCCAGAGGTTATTTCTATGTGAGCAAGACGCTAACAGTTCAAGAAATATTGGTTGCTGTCCAATCCCCTTAGAGAAAACGATTATATACAGTTTTGAAAATATATCTTCAGTCTTTAAAAACCACTAAATACTTTTTCAGAATTGACAGCCATTATATTTTAGATATATTCTTTTTTTACTTTAATACGCAATTTCTATGTTTAGTAAAGAAATGTTCCACCCATTGCATACGTCTTCTTTCCTTCCGCCATGTTCTACGTTTTTGATGCTTCATATACTTGCCACAAAGCTTTTGAGATTTTCGAGGTGAATTTTTATATTTGTCTACAAATCGGTCATCCTAACTGCAATCCCTTAAACAAAGCGCGATGGGTAAACTGTCGCCATATTACATTTTTAATTTCGCGCATGCGTGTGTTATTTTTTATTTTATTTTGTCGACTGCACAGTAGGGCCAGTTAGGCAACGTCTGCGATAAAAAGAGCAGCATGGCGTAATTCCCTCCACCAGAAATGCTGTACTGTTTGGCATTCGAACCGGAAGCCCCAATACGAACATTTCAGAGTCTTTCGGTGTCAATCTGAGAGCAGTGCACAGGATTTGGGAAGACTTAGATGAGTCTAATATTGATTACAAAGATACAGTAGATCAGAAATATCACTCTAATCGTTCTGATGAGAAAAACTTCCTGAATTTGTTGCTGAGAGACTCTGACTCAGGACGGAGGTCTACATCAAGTGTCGCGAGGACATAGTGATGCCCTGGGCAAAGTGGGAGACTGCAGCAAGACCATATGTCTGGCAAAATGACTGCACTATGCTACAGAAGCATGAGAACACAAACATGGATGTCAGACAATTCCTGCAACGTCATCACCCCTTACGGCTTGCCACCTATCACCCAGGATGCAACCCCCTTGATTATTACGCGTGGGGTGCAGTTGAGTGAGATACCAACAAAACTGCTTTTAACACAAAAGTTAGGCTGAAGGCAAGCATTATAACAGCATTCACCAAATTAAACAAGGAGAATATCCAGAAGAGTTGCAAGAGATTCTGAAGCCGTATTGATGCTGTGCTTGAAGCGAATGACAATTTTATTGGATAAATTTTCTCAAGATATTTTTGGGTAATTTTGGTAAATATATCCGTTAAAATGAGATGTCGAGGTATTTTTAATTTTACGTAATTTAGATGACAGTTTATCCAAAACACCCTGTAAACACACAGAGAGAGACACACACACACACACACACACACACACACACACACACACACACACACACAGACATATATATATATATATATATATATATATATATATATATATATATATATATATATATATATATATATGAATGTAACGAGAACGAAAATAATATATAAATTCTAATGTTCACAGCATTAATTCAAAAGAGGGCTCAATACCGATAGTAGGGCAATAGGTAGTTATTATTTCCCCAAACTGCTATGAACAACCACTATTGTTTCACTTATTCGTCTTTTTGCCTTCATGTATTTTTTTATTTTATATTTTTCTTTTCAAACAAATGGAAAAAAGGAAGTGATGTTTCACATTCGTCTTGCTTACAAACAGAATTTTTCCTAACCATTTTTGTTCTCATCTATCGAAATGCAATTTTAAATGCACTGAAACGAAGTTGCATCTTTGTAGTGAGTAATTTGTTTTTGACTATATGAAAAAATTATATATATATATATATATATATATAAAAATATAAAATTAATAAATTATATATAATTAATAATCAATAAAATTCTAAATCATTTTATATGCGAATAAGCTTATTTCGAAACCGGATCTCATAGTCAAAAAGCGAACGTTCTAACCGTAATCATAAAACAAGGGAGATTAATACCGATTACTTTATCACAGTTAGTTTCAAGACATTCACTAAATTACAAATTTCCGTAAAATGAATTAATCCACGCAGTTGGCGCCAATTATTTTTTTTTGTGAATTAAATATTTAGTAACTTTAGTGATTTGTTTAAAATTTTGGTTATTACTAAAAAATAACTTAAAACTTTATATTACTTTTGTGAAAAAATTCTTTGAGTGTAAGACAAGAGTGTTCTTCATTAACGAATTTTATGATTAATGTCTAAGGGCATTCTCCAAAATAATGTATATTTTTTTTGCTTATAGTCATTCTACGCTTTTTGGCCTAAATACAAAACTCTAGATGTAAGCCTACCTATATATAGAGGGATTAAATAACGGAATTTACTTTCTAGTGCGAAACATCAATCAGATATTTACCGTTGTGGAGATAATGACCTCCTCTTTGAATGTAGTAGTTGCAAATCTATAGGTCATAACAGTACATTATCTACCAAAAAGGTTAAAATACAGAAAAGACTTTCCTCGATTACACATTTCTGTTATAGTATTAAATTGTAAATTGTTTCTGAAGACCGCCCAAACTATTTTAAATTCAATTGTTTACTTCACACGGGGAATCAAAGGTCATTGTGCTCTAATTATTTGCTTAATAAATTGAATTGTAATGAATTAGCTGTTACTTCGAATCATTTTAAGGTGAACGTTTTCTTACGTTATTAAGAGAAACAACAAAAAGAAATAATAAGTGATGATGTTTGGATTGTGATAGGAATTTCCCGCCCTTCGTCTATACTTAATGTTAGCGACTTTGATAACAATTTCAAGGGTGATCATTTTGTAAAGCTACGAAGAATCTTGAAAATCTCAGTTTCGGTCTGGCAGCAGAGATTTGATAAAAGTAATTAATCCATCCCCGTTCATGGGTTGATAGATTTAGATTTTCCCCAATTGATGGGGCCACTTAATTAGATGAAATATGTAATGGACCAGTGGGTAGATAGACCAATACTATTTATATTATTATACTTTCAACTTACAGGATTCAAGTAAACAACAAAACTCCAAATGTGAATCAACAAGTATATATTGAAATAACATACAAGGACAAAGCATACAATAATCTTGTATTCAATGTATAGATTAGATTTTGTGAAAAAGTCGCCTCTTTTAAGGAAAAAGCATAGGCTCCCACAGAAGCGCGGGAAAAGTTAATCTTGCATTAAAAATATGTGATTGGTTAAAATTTAACCAATCACTACATTCTCACTAATGAAACAGGCAAGCAAGCTCAAAACCGAAGATTTCAAGAAATCGACTGCGATGGCTAAATTGTCCTATAGAAAGGTAGTATGGATTTATTAGCCAATCGCAGACGAATAAAATGTGGGCGTGGAAAAACATAGCAATCGCTACAAATACCCACGTGGTTTGGTTTGGTTTGGGTATTCATGTTGGGAAAAATATAATTTGCGAATATTAGACATTTTTGGCTCCAAATCAAGAAGTTTCCTAGAGGCGATTTTCTGCGCGTAACTTAGATGCGATACAAGGCCGAGAGTATGGTGCACCCAGTGAGGATCGAACTCACTACTCAGTCGTAATTATTATAACAAGACAAGCTTAGTAGCCATTATAGAACGTTGGCATACATTAGCCAAACTGTATAATTTATTATTTAATAAAGACATGGTGACTTTCCAAATCGTAATATGACAATGAAGATGAGGACAAAAATCCGAGCCGTGTAAATAATGTAAATAGTTATACGTAATCTGATACTTTTGAGAAAAGTAAATAAGTAAAAAAAATAATATGACAAAAATATTCCAATAAATAAAAATACGTATGTTTTTGTTAATGGAATAATGATAACCGACTTGCTATTTTTCCGGTATAGCTTTATCAAAAAGCTGATAGGTAGAAATCAGACTGATGACGCAGTCTGTCTTTTGTTATCACAAGTTTCAAGCAGCATATATTAGGTTTATTCTAAGTTTCGATAAACACTTGAAACACAAAAATGAGACAATCATTTTAATGGTATTAGGGGTAAATTTGCGATAGAATGTCATTGCTGTTTCAGAGAGTACGTTAAGATGGAATGAGTTTACGTTTGAAATAATCTTCATGATCCTTTGAAAATAAATTTTCTTCTAGGACTATCATTATCTTGCTCATTCGTACTATCGGGTGCTATTTCCCCGCTGGGTGTATACACTACGATCATAATGTTGTAGCAACTGATTTGTCTTAAGCAAGGCTTTCTAGAATTATCATATATATTGTTTATTCTCCAGGTAGCTAATGCGTCGTTTTCAAGAATTCAGATTTATCACGTCGTCTATCCAGCGGTTTTGTAAGAAACAGTAAGTTCGATCTGTACTTTTATAAATAACAAAATACAATTTCTACAAACGTTATACAGGTAGTTTGAAGAGTAACACTCTAATTTATGTATGATGGCCAACCAGGAGTATTATATCTTAACACACTTTGACGGATTTTTTTTAAGGAGCAAGTCTACTATAACAAAATATGTCTTTGGGGGAAATTGAAAGGTGAATAAAAGAAAAAATGTCTTTCATGCCACAAAAGTTATTGGTGAAATCAGTTGACATAATTCTTGGGTGACTCGAGAAGCTGGTAGTGTAATTTGGTGGCCATATCGAATTTTAAATAAAAGCTTATGCTAAAACGCTTTCCTTTCATATCCATTTCTGTAAAAATTATAGTTAATAAATAATTATAAGTATGTTAAAAAGGGGGGTTAATTTTATATCACTCTATAAAGAGTACTCGTGTTTGTGTAGATATCCTTATATTTTAAAAGGTGTAGATTGTCTGCCAGCTTAGAGATCGAAAGTCTTATTAAAAAAGATAGATCCTCAGACATGTGCAGTTCTTCAGATTAAAAGGAAATGCAATTTCGTTTTCAGTATAGGGAGGGTTTTTTTTTATTAAAAGGGGTCATAGTATTGATTGCCTTAATGTCTGTGTAAATACCTGGGAAGGGTTGTTATCATTATTATAATAGTTTATCAGGTTATTGTTGATCCGGCTAAACTTCAGGGAATTTCAAAAAAGAAAACACTTTATTAAATCTACGGATGTAAATTGTACATACGCAGCGATATCTCGTCTACCTCTTATTTAGTACTGCCCAGTTATTCTTCACTCAGATTCCACTGAACTCCAATACACAACGCACGAACGAGGGATTGGTCTGGAAATTAATTTGTCAAGCTTGACTACACTCACCGAGGCAGCTGCGTCGGCTGTTGACGTCTTCTTCTTAAATCTGTTTGTTTGTTTGTTTCTTTCTTTCTTCCCTTCTTTCCTTCTTTCTTTCATTCTTTATTTTTTTGTTTCTTTGTTTCTTTTTTCTTTCTTAATGATTACCGTATCGTATCCTACTTATATTTTTTTTTGCAATTTCAGTCCAAGGAAGGCGGAAGTGCCAGTAGCACGCAAGGGGTTACAAAAAAAAGATAGCAAGATTAAAGAGGGGTGTTTGAGGAAAGGATATAGAGAAGTGGGGGTCTGTATCAAGCCATCAGAAGATGTCGATTGTCATTATATTTGAAGATTATGGCTATCAGGGTAGCAAATAGGAGGAAGAGAGTTCTACTGACGGGTTGTGCGAGAAACAAAATCTGTTGGTGTAGAAGAGGTGATTACATTTATCTCTTTCAACATTGAAAGGGTGGGAACGTGATTCCAAATTCATGAAATCGGTGCAACATTGAATGTAGCTCATCAGTTGATTTGCCATAAGGTATTTGTAGAAAACACACAGGGAAGGCACAGCACGTCTGTGAGAAAATGACTGTAGAGGAGATTCCATATCAGGGCTTATCACACTGCATATCCTCACTGAATTTTGAAACCTACTATGAGGATCCTCATAACCTGACATATACTTTTAATCGTGTTACTCACCAGTGTCATACCGCTTTCTAGTTTTCTTATTTCATTCCACAGGTAGTGATGAATGTTCTTTACCCTACATGATCAGCCATTTATAATTTCATTGTCTCATCCCTGATCTTGGCTTTTCGATGCCCCGCCAACCTTACTTTCAGTGGGTGGCTAGTTTCACTGTTATATTTTTTGCCACAACTGTAAGGAATTGTGTAGACGCAATTCGTGGTTATGTTCTCCTCTGAATCGGTTACCTATGACAGACAAGAAAATAAAAATAATTTAAATATTAATTTTGATATTTTAAAAAAGGAAACAAAGAGAGAAATGTCTAGGGTACCCATTAAATATACGGTTTTTAATAAAAAGAAATAATGTCAGATTGAAAATCCATTCAATGATTTTAAATTACAATTATAATAGTATATGTAAACTTTATATGTAAAATTGGAGTTGATAGCTTCGCCTATCACCCGGTTCAGACTTCTCCGACTTTTGAATAGAAGTAAATGTTTATCCCTTATTTTCTATTTAGGATTGTGTTTCTGGTTCTTCCGCTTAAAGTCATCACGTTCTATTTCACACCAGTAAACACATGCGTCTCAGTGGCATTATCGCCTTGCCTGGCGTGAAGTGGTCCCAGAATCTAATGTCAATAAAGAGACATTTTGTGTAAGTGAATTTGATGACTTTAGTATGTGCCGGTCTCACCCCCAGATGATTCCAAATTAAACTTTATATTCATTACAATCCCAGAGCAACAGAGAAGCCAGTTGAACCAGCGGGTTGACTTTGATGATATCTCCTCCAATGTGTGATGTTTAAATTCTCGTTGTCAGTGGCTGTTCCCGGTATATAAACAGACGATTGTTTCAACGGCTCGTAGGTTGTGCATAAATGTAGAAACTGGATTATAATAGATGTATAACGTCCCCAACTGAATGAAAAATCGACAGTGAGATTCTAATATTTTTGTGAGAATTATATCCCTGTTGGGAAAAAGCTTACTAATTAATTAACGAAATCTGGAGTTTTACGTATGTTATATGAAGACACGTTTACTTATTAGTCTGTACAACGAAAATATTAAATTAGTGTATGTTTAGTGTCCGTTGTAGACAATTGATATTTTGAGTTTAACACACAATGGAAGAAATTAAGCGCTATATAGAGTTAAGAAATATCTTTTCAAGTAATTATTTGAAATCGATATTTATTCTTGTATCTAACGGAGCAACGCCTTTTCATTTCTCTCTTCTTTTTCATATTGATTAACAAGTACGTTATAGTTGTTATTTATGATCTAAAACTTCTTTTAATCTCGTCTGGTCTCGTCTGGTCTCGTCCATGCTCGTCTATTACGTAGGAACGTCTTTATCATTTCTCTTTGCTTTTTCCACGCTCTGCGTCTTTGCAATTAAATAGGATTAGAGATCAAGTGTTCAAAATCGATAAGTAGGAAAATATTTACTCATTTCTGTGAAATCTAAAAAAAAAAAATATAATAAATTTTATCAAAACAATACAAAGATTTCAAACAGCATTTAAGCCTTACAACTGTCTGTAACACAAACATTTTCTCTTGACCGATTATTTTGACTGTAATGTTACTTTTAGTTCGAGCAGAAGAAGCTTTGTTAACAACTGCTATTATTATCATGGTTAGTGGGTACTTTAACTTTTTAAATGTCTTTTTGCAGTATTTACTCGGGTCATGGAACTACAGCAGCGTGTAAACAGTACAAGATCAAAGACAAAGGGTAATATGAATAGAAAAAAATCGTCTTTTTAAAAGTTCTAAGTTAGAATCTTTTGATGAACAATTTCTGTTTTCATAAAGTTAATAAACACGAACACAAGGGAAATAAAAGTCATCGAATACAATATCTCTATCTATAAAAGGCAGGAAGTGTATGTGTGTGTGTGTGTGTGTGTGTGTGTGTGTGTGTGTAACGAATGCACGGCCGCAATTTTCAACGGATGTACACCAAAATTTACATGCACATGCTCCAAGTTAGCGAAAGGCCAAGACGGACTTTGCATTTCCCAACTCCCATTGATAGTAGAAATAATCGATTTTTTCATGCTTCTACGTCAGTTTTCATGTAGTTTGCGGCCATTTTCTACTGGCCAGTGTGAGAGCCTATAGCTGGCTGCCACGAATAGGCAGGAAGATTCTATTGGCCAGCATGAGAGCCAACAGCTGACTGACACGAATGTTAACTAGCATGCAAAAAAATCGATGGCTGCATTCGTCACAAGAGGGAAAAATTTAAATCTGCATGGCACTTTAATCCAATTGGCTCATTCGCTTGCTTAAACTCAAAGTTGATTCTGATTCCGCAGAACGGGTTTGGGTGTAAAAAAAAGTATTTCTTGTTAACATTCTTTTTTCATTCGGTTTTTCCAGTTACGAGTCCTTTTTTAAATCTGATCGTTTTGTGTTCATTTTGTTTACTTTTTTTTCGTAACAGATTTAATGTATAGCATAGAGCTTAGAAAAAAATTCGAAGTTTGAGACAGGCAAGAAGTAAGGCATGTAGCAACATCAGCACGGCAAAGGGCACTCCTTTAAAGACAAGGAAGGGCAAAAATACTTTAAGTCAAGTGATAGCGATTAGTGTATGAGTCGTACGATTTTTGAATGAAGCACGGGCAACGCCAGGCCATGTTGCTAGTTCCAATATTAAATGACATAGGAAGTGTATTGAAAAGGTCTCTATTTAACACAAAAGTAATCAATTCAAAAATATTTTTGAAAAAAAATCTACTTGGCTATTCCGAAAATATTTCAGCACGTGTATCCATATTATATAATTAAGCAAGATATTCAGCTAATTAACTTTAAACAATTTTTGGAACTGTGACATTCTGTGATAGATTAGCAAACATAATTTATCTATGTATCTCCCCACCTCTCACTCTCTATCTATCTAAATC
>OZ038496.1:7101697-7121697 GCA_964036315.1 Acanthosepion esculentum
AAACAATTCTGAAACGCTAACATTTTTACTTTTGTTTATAAATACTTTTTGCAAAGTAAAATCTTTAAATTTCCTTTCATAAAGTCCATCAGAGGTGGAAACGCATCGGCTAAGATTAGTTTTCCTTTTATCTTTATTCTTATTGTTCTATTACAGATATATATTTTAGAGAAAGAATCTTAGTTTTTTCGACGCGTCATGTTTTTCGACTTAATCAAGGCAAAATTAAAGCGAAATATTTATGTTTTCTAGTTACATCAAATCCAAAATTTAAAAAGAAAGAGACGCTTTTGAGTAAGTCTCTTTCTCGCTAATGTTAACCTTCTTCATACTAAGATTTTTTTAATTTTTTTTTCACGTCGATAATATAGTAGCTATGAAAAGAAAAAAACATTTCGTTTCAATTTTGCCTTGAGAAAATCGGAAGACGAAACGTGTCGGCACAAACTAAGATTTTCTTGCAATTGTCATTCATATTTTTCTTATCCACAGAATTGTTCTGAGAATTTTACTATATACATTTTTAGTAACCTCTGAAATTTTACACACGCACACACACATATATATCTATTTGTATTCAAATATGTAAGTTTTCAGTTATCGTAATAATATAAATATTTAGCTTATTTTATAAGCATTCATAAATAGATATTAGGTCAACAACATAATATTTCTGCATGATCCTGAAGCACGATAACATAGCGAGATTATTATTTGGTCATATATAATTACTGTGAACTTTTTATTTATTGATCATAATATACGTACATACCGAAAGAGATAGAGAGGTATGTAATGTATTTATATGGTGATTATTTTTTTTATAGATGTAAATAAATATAACCTACATTTCATGATGCAAATGAAAATCCCGGATTCTACGCAGTGTTTCTTTATAGACATAAATGATTATCTAACTACTAAATTAAAAAAACAAAACAAAAAAAGAACCTATTTTTAAACGGTCGGAAACAGGAACCAAATTCCTCTCCTTTCCTTGGGTTGGTTCTGTAACTGCTACAATATCAAAGTTCGCATTCAATGTGCCCGTTACTTAATTTTAAAATATCAACTGTAGTTTTTATTACTCTGAAGTTTCTTTTATCATTTTATTTGTTAATGTTTTTTTTTTTCTGTTGCCTTAATTATTGTCTTGTTGTTTGATAATTGTATTAACAAGTGAATGTGTAGAGAGCTAGTTTAGTTATTCAGTGTCGATCCTCTTCCAACCGATGTTTTTCATAATCCGATTTCAGTGCCTTATATGATCGCATCAAGAAAACCTTCTCCTCGGACAAAGGATCTCCCCGAGAATTGTACGAATTTCTGAAAAAAAAAAACCCCCAAAAACATGTGCTAACAAGATTGGAATTGAAATTGTCAGTTTACAAAGAAGCAAATTAACGAACTCGATGAAAAGAAATCAAAGTGTGACCAGTTACAGGCTCACAGGAATATCACTAAAATATTCAGGTATTTCATTTCATCCCCGAAATTCTTATTTGTTAAATGCTATATCTGCAAAAATTTTTAATGTTGTGTTTAACCCAACCCAAGGCTGGAGAGTCACTCAATAAAAATGTAAAAAATGCCGAAATCTCCATAATTTGAACATAATGGTAAGCCTCAACTATAGATAACATTACTGGTTATGTATTGTCGGGCTTTTTCTATATAAAAACTTATTGATGGTGTTTTTATTATAAAAATGTATTTTTATACGTTCATAGTATTTTTCTTGTTTGTGTGTTCACTATTTGCACAGAGATTGGACACTAACAGGTAAAACCACCCCTACTCAGGGTGGACATTGAAACAACAGCAATTAACAGGTGTTTCCACACTCCTCAAAACCTTCAATCTCCAGATTAGAATCTTGCTGTCAAATGAAGTTTATTTTCAGAACCAAGACTGTAAACTTGTTTCATCCGACCATACAAGAATACCTAAACAGGCATTTTACTCATTAAAATTGGTGGAATTGGCATTAGCAAAATTTAAGATTTTTTTTCTTATTCGGGGATCGAATTCATGTGATTTGCTCGATTTTATTCGGGAATATTGAATAATATAGTATCGCAAACATATATAATTTTTAAATGAAGGATTTTGTTATATATCTCTTCGCTCTCTAAACTGCCAAATTATGACTAAAATGGTTAAGACTTATGAGATTCTATATTTGTAAAAGAGAATCTAGTAGGAAGTGAGTAGAATGAAGCCGAACATTAGATACTGCCCCTCACACGAAGGTTTTATGCTTGTAGTGTTTAAGGAAGCATTTCCTTTTTTGTTCCAAAAAGACTAGTTATTGGGAAAAAATAAATGAGTGGAACATTCTGTTTACATATAAAATACGGGGGAAATGAGGGTGATTCGATTCCGTGGAAGTAGCTTTGCTTTTCTTACGAGTAAAGGCCTGAACTAGGAGATTAATGAATAAAACGTGTGAATCGTCTTGAGCATAAAACGAGGAAGATTCTTTTCCTAGCTTAACTTTCAAATAATTCATAGTTATTTTAATTCTTATTATTCTGGTTCAGTGTCATATTATACCTCAATGTCAAATATTTTAATGGTCTCTCACACAAAAATTTATCAATTTAAGCTCATTTTAAGCTTACGATGCGCCGTCGTATAAAGAGCGTACCAATATTAATCAAGTAACATTAACTGAAGGATTTGTTTTCGAGATGCAGTCTTCTTACAACGAAAAACAAATAATCAGATTTTGTCATCAAAACAAAATATTGTGCTGCATATTCTAAACAATGTAGAACCGACGACATTACAATCTTAGTATAGAACTTTAAAGGACAAAGTGTATGATTTAATAAATTTCTAATTATCTCTATCTTGTTATGACGAAGATATTCCAGACAAGATTAAATGGATTTGACAGGTTCTTTCCTCATTAAAGCCGCTGAACAACATCAAATGGTGAGGGAGAGAAAATGTGTTATTATTAATTAAGCGAGACATTTGTGTATGTGCTTGTGAGCGTGAATTTGCGAGCGTGTGTGTGTGTTTACTTTGGTATTTATTTGCTATGAATGCTATTGTCTGGTGTCATCATTTGCCTTTGAGAAGATGGACGTTTTATGAAAGAATACTCATTGCTTGTCTCTTTCCTTCCTATAATCCTCAGAATATGGTACGGTTACGAAACATGAAAACATGGCAGATGACTTAACCCTTTTCATTTACGCACAAGGAGACCAATTTTGATCCTAGCAACAGGAGAGAAGTGACTAAAGCAAATCATATACGATAAAATTGTAAATGGAATAATTGAAAAAGAAAAAAATAGTTCGAAGATCGAATGAATACATAGGGGAAGTCTTCCAAATTGTATACCCACAATAAAGAAAATTATGGAAAAAAAACTGAAATTAAGTCGGAAATAAGATCGATTCTGGGCACGATGAGCAGGAACAAAATAGGAAGACAGGGATGAAATTGTAAAAGAGGTGCTAGATGGGTTTGGGATATAAAAGAATACGGAAATAAATAAATGATACAACAATGGTGAAATACAGGAAGACCATCTGTATAGCACTGTATAAAAAGCCAGGTCCAAAGGAATTTGAGCTCCATCGGACAATCAAATTAATACACCACATAACCAAGCCTATCATCGGGATTCTGATGAATAGAGACGAATAAAGCCAGAAGTAGGGTAAGAATAGTATGACTTCTTTAAAGACATTGCAACAACAGAAGTACGATTTTTGTGATCAGAATCATATCTGAAGGAACAATACAGAATACGAACCAGAGCAAATGAATATTGTATGTGTTTCCAATTTATCACGCAAATAAATATTCATCTTTATTTTCATGCAAAGCACTTTTGGTTAGTTAGTTGATGTTGTCCATTGGCATTTCAGGCAAAATGATTTATTTAATGTCGAAATTTAAATAACTTGAAAATAATGGTATGCCTTTTACTATAGATAACATGTATTACTGGTTATGTATTGTCGATATTTTTCTATATAAAAATATTATTGCTGGTATTTTTAATATAAAAATGTATTTTTATATTTTTATAGTGTGTGTTCTTGTTTATGTGCTCACTATTTGCACATAGATGGGACACTAACAGGTAAAACCAGCCCGGCTCAGTATGGACATTGGAACAACAGGAATTAACAGGTGCTTCTACGCTTCTCAAAACCTTCAATCTCCCGATTAGAAGCTTGCCGCCGGATATAGTTATTCGTCAGTCCCATGACCGCAAAGAACTTTCATCCGACCATACAAGAATACGTAAACAGGTTTTTTTTACACTTTAAAATTGGTGAAATTGGCATTAGCAAAATTTAAGATTTTTTTTCTTATTCAGGGGTCGAATTTATATAATTTGCTTGATTTTCTTCGGGAATATTTATATAGAATCGCAAACATGCTATATATAATTTTAAAATATAGGACTTTTTTAAAAAAAATATCACTTCGCTCTCTAAACTGCCAGATTTTGATTAAAAGCATTTATGTTAGGAGAGTGATGATAGCTGCGTAATATATTTTGGAAATGTTATTATAGAATCTTATCTATTATTGTTTAATCTGGAACAAAATTCCTACAGGAAAAGTCGCTTTATATCCAACTATGCGTCAATGAATATTGACAGAAGTGTCGATTAGAGAATTATTAAAGATCTTTCTTAACTGATATTCCAAACACATTCTAGAAGGTTTCAGCAATCAATGGTGCAAATCCTAGAAGCTTGCTCGTCACCTGCAAAAATATTTTAGATATAACCACAACCATATTTTTTATCGATTCGTTTTCTATGGCTTATTTACGCATTGCAGATTATTTAAAACCAGGAAGTAATTGTTAAGATTCTAAGAATCCTTTTTTTAATAATAATAATAATAATAAGCCTTTTAGAAATTTTACTAATTAACCCATAGCTGGGATGAGGTGAGCTGGCTTGATACCTTTCCCAAGAATATTTGGGCGTAAGTGAATATAACGAACCCAACAAGAACAGAAACTCGGGTCTCCGATTAACAATTCCGAGCCATTATACTTTACACCACCCGCACATCCAGGCTTACATCGCTTGGTATTCTCAAGGTTTTCATCAGACTAAACGTTGTTTAACTTCGGTGTTTTAACATTATGAAAGTCCATACTTGTCTGATATAACCAAACCGAATAGTCAAAAACTCCCCTTAAAAATAACGCTATAATGAAAGTGTTTTCACCATTGTATTAACTTCATGATTTATCAAGACATAGAACTGTATTGCATAAGAAGATGGCTGGAGCAATTAGTACACTTTTTATACTTATATATACTATATACTTATTTGTGCAAGCCAAGTATAGACATCAAATGGGGTCCATTAATATGAATTGTACAGAGGAGACATTAATTATCCTGTGCAAGAAGATGGTTCGAATTTTAATATTTTAAGAAATGCTTCATCATATTCGGAGGGTTTACAAATCGAGGCATTTTCATAAAAACGGCAAAGACGAGATATGTCGTTTGAATGAATGTGCATATCAGGAGATATATCTAAAGAAACATCCGCTACAGAAATTCCCAGAAGGAACTGACGACTCTCAGCCCAACAAATATCGAAGATGAATTTTAGCAGAGGACATGCATCGCGACAAGAAAATCCGAAGACGTATTAGGATATACAAAAATGCTTTTCAAAAGCTAAGCAGATCATTAAGAAATAGAAATCTTCGTTAGAAACACAGAAACGAGAGCTAAAATGTTTCGTTATATTTGACCTCTTGAATAGTAATGTATGCTGAACAATTGTCCCAAAGGTGAAGACTAGACTTGAGTCGACAGAAGTGTGGTTCTACAGAAGGATGTTGAGAATAGCATGAACCAAATACGTGAGCAAAACGAAGTTTTGGAGAAAATGGAAACAAAAAGTATTCTTAAAATTAACACCAGGACAAGACTGTTGAAATTGCAAGAGAACATAAGGAGGAAAGAGGGTTTAAAAAATTTGATACTCACAGGGCAGAGTGAAGATAGATGCAAACAAACAACAACATTGGAACAGGGTTTAGGAGAAACAACAAAAAAACAAAATTTATATATAACTACAAATGACAGGAAACTGTGGAGAGTCATGATCGCGTAGAATCTAAAGGGATATGGCACATACAAGAAGAATGAGCTTGAGTAAATGAGTGGCAGAACAAGGTTCAGGAGAAACAACAAAAAAACAAAATTGATTAAGAGCGACAAATGACAGGAAATTGTGGAGAGCCCTGATCGCGTATAATCTAAAGGGACACAACAGATACAAGAAGAAAGAATCCAAGAACAGATAGTAACAAACATATCGCATCTTAAACGAATCTACTAACAGAGACAAGGTTATTGTTTTCCCTCCAGAGGCCAATGTACTGATGGTTAATAGAACTCTACTACCGAAATAGATACTCGTATTTGAGATATGAATGATCTGGAAAAAAGAATAAATGCTCTTTCTCAATTATTCCAAGAACAGTAACAAACATATTGCATCTCAAACGAATCTACTAACAATGGCAAGGTTATTGTTTTCCCCCCAGAGGCCAATGAATTGATGTTTAATAGAACTCTACTGACGAATTTGATACTCCTATTTGAGATAAGAATGATCTGGAAAAATGAATCAGTACTCTTTAGCAAGTAATCCAAGCACAGATAAGAATAATCTGGAAAAAAAGAAACAATACCCTTTATTAAGTTATCCAAGAACAGATAGTAACTAACATATCGCATCTCCAAAGAATCTACTAACAGAGACAATATACTTTTTTCCCTCCAGAGGCCAATGTACTAATTCATCAAATGCAGAATATTATAGAGGCATTGTATGAAATTCTTGTTTAGGGAGATTCACTGCAACAAGTAAACTATTTTTAAAAAGAGATGAAAATATCATCTCTTTTTTTTCATTATTTCTTTTCTTTTCTTGTATTTTCTTTTTTCTTTCTTTCGTTCTTTTTCTTTTCTTGTCTTTTTTTCTTTCCTTCTTTCTTTACCATTAGTTTAATTTATTTATTTTACTCAACACACCTTTTTATCGCGTTTTACTTTCTTTTCTTTCTTTTTTCTTTTCTTGTCTTTCTTTCTTGTCTTTCTTTTTTTCCTTCTTTCTTTTTTCTTTACCATTATTTTATTTTAATCTTTTACACAACACTCCTTTTTCATCGTGTTTTACTTTCTTTTTTCTTTCTTTCCTTCTTTTCTTGTCTTTCTTTTTGTCTTTCTTTCTTTCTTTTCTCTTTTTCTTTCGTTCTTTTCCATTAGTTTATTTTTTACGTTTACTCTACACAACTTTTTTATATCTTTCTTTTTTCATTCTCTCTTTCCTTTTCTTGTCTTTTCTTTTTTCTTTCTTTCGTTCTTTTCTTGTCTTTCTTTCTTTCTTCACCATTTTTCTCTACTCTTTTCTTATTTTCCCCTTTTCCGAATTTGTTACTATCAATATTTTTCTTCACTCCATTCTCCCTCCAATTATTTCCATAGATTAACTTCCTCTTTCTCATCATCCCTACACTCTTTTAAATAATACCTCTTGTCTCCATTTTTTCTACTGTTATCATCAAATTTATCTCCTCTTCCTCCTACTTCTGTAAAACATTATTACCCTCTCCTACTAAATATTTTCCTATTGTTACCCTCCTCTATCACCCCTCATTCTCCTCATCCTTCCACTCCTGTAAATCATTATCAATCCTTCTCTTCACTCCATTCCCCCCACTTTCATTTTCCCATTTTAACCGCCACTTTCTCCTCATCCTTGCCCTCATATAAATCATTATTACTCTTTCCTTTTCGCTATTCCTCCTATTGAATTTCTCACTTTGATCTCCTCTTTTTCTTCATCCTTTCCACCAAAAAGTCATTATCAATCTTTCCTTCATTCTATTCTTTCTCCGGATATTCTTAAATTTATTGTTTCGTTCCTTTCGCCTCCTGTAAATCAGCAAATATTTTTCAACATCGTCAAGTATTTAAAGCGATTAGGGTTTAAATCTCGGTTGGAGATAAAATCGAATGAATGTCTTGTAAACAAGACAACAAATTAAAAAGCAATGTAATGCAAGTCAAATTCCGCATTTGATTAACGATTTCAGCATCTGTAAACCAGATCGCTGTCGTCGTTAATTGATTATTTCTACTCCATGTTTCTTTACAACTCAAATCCTCGGCAGGGAAGCTTAAACATTAAGGATTTCGTCAAAGTCCGGACGGATTGAAAGCAATCTTTTGCAGGGAACCGATCCAAATACAGAACAATGATATCATCCGAAAATAGTTCATCAAGTCCCACAAAATAATGAAAGGTAGTCGAATTATCAAAACATGGAGACTAACAACTCGTACATTTAAAGCGAAAGAAAAGAGTATAATTTAAATTGTATACTAAAAGAGTTAAGTATAGGCAGGTAGTGTAATGGATAACGGCTTGGAGTAAGAAATTGAAAAGCCGAGTTCGAATTCCGGTCGGGTTCGTTACATCACTTTCGCACCAATATTCATTAAAAAGGTATGAATCCCTCTCTCTTCTCCACAGCTATGAGTTGAATAGCAGGATACACTGTGTCCTATAGCCTTGGCTGGAAAGCAGACTACCGCAGAAAGAAACCAAAGGAAACTTTTCTGCCTAGTCAGTCATGAATTATATGGCACTTAACGAACTCTTTATGTATTGTGCCACGTAATTGTGAAAACGCGCGGTCGTCTGACTAACGATTGTCCAAATGAAGTCAGTTTTCCTGGGCGTTTATTGAATATCTTTAAAAGGGACACGCCTATGTGACTTGCAAAATTCTATCAATTTTGCAGGGGTCGCAGTATGTTGATATAGGCGTGTCTCTTTTAATGATATTCAATAAACACAATGTCGTTTACATCCCCCAGAATAGGGCCCACACCTTCCTACAGATGAAACGATCTTGGCCTACTTTGGAGCTGGTGAAGTACGGTGTTTATACTGCAAGGATTGTCTCTTTGTCTCTGGCTCAAAGTGATGAACCTAACATTCCTTCTGTGTTAGGAAACTTTCAAGGAAATCAGCTGGACCTGCCTCAAACAATATCAGATTTTCCCGTCATATGATCAACCTGGTGCGCTTTTGATCAGTTCTCAAAAGACGTGGCACCCACCGAGCAGAAAGCTTTGTCATACCAAGTTCATTGTGCAGAATATTCTTAACACTCTCACAAGATATGCTAATAGTATTGGTATTGGCTACTTGATTTATAGTCAATCGCGTGCCATCCATCACCATGTGGTGAACATGATCAATGCTTTCCTTGATGGTGGCAATTGCAGGACGTCCAGACATTGCGTCCTGTTCAAGACTCTTCCTTCCTTTCCTAAATTCAGCTGCCCCCTCTTACATTGTTGATAAGGCCAGTGCGTAATGTAGCAACCATATCAACATGAATGTACTTGGAGACGAAACTCATTTCTACAGATAATGGATGACACCACAAATTCTGCCCATTTTTAAGCAAAGTCGCTTCTAGTTAAATTTGAAGTCTTCTTTGAACATTCAGATGTCTGTCATTAATAAACACTGAAATTAAGGCATGCACTAGTTAACATCTCTAGCATCGCTCCTTCTTGGTCAGCCTATGTAATTTTCAGCTTACCTTTCTATATGGCCGTTTAGAAAAATTCAATTAAATATAAATAACATAAATTAAATATTTATTAAAATATGCTTCTAAAAATATTATTACACAACTTAACTGTTTCCGCTTATGTAGTAAAGGCTATATATTAGTAATATATAATAACGACTGGTAAGATATTTGTACTTGTTAAGAACGTAGGCTGTTTTTTTTCTACTGATTTAAAGTGGGAGACAAACTGACAATATTTAGCCTTACGTAAATTTAAAAGGATTGCATTGTCTACAGGCCATATAGTGTAGTTACAGCAGGGGTCATATTAGTGTTATCAGATATAAAATGTTCAAGATTTCGAATTTATTAGAATGTAATTATTAAATTTTTGAGTAATTTTGCTACGTTTAAACACAACACACATATCTCTTCACATTTTACGACAGCTAAGTATATTTTAATATTTAAAACGTATTTTTTGTAACCGTATATTCATTTTAAACGGCGACATATGGAATTGTTAGCAACAAAATTAAAATCTAGTTGACGTTGACGATGAATAATACCTGGTAATATAGGTTCTGATTATGACATTCTACTAGGTTTGAGATGTAAAAGTCATCGTGTTTCTTGACTATCTTCAAAATAGTCACTATCAATTGAGAATAATATCCCAACTTAGGATGACTATCAATTGAGAGTACTATGCCACCTTAGGGTCACTATCAATTGAGAGTACTATGCCATCTTAGGGTCACTATCAATTGAAAGTACTATGCCAAATTTGGGTCACTATCAATTGAGGGTACTATGCCAACTTAGGGTCACTATCAATTGAGAGTACCATGCCAACTTGCTGAGACTGGATAGACTATAAAGATCAAACATCGTTGAAAACTGACGAATGGTGTCGTGTTTCATCAGGACAATTCTCCAGCACTCAACTCCTTCGTTTCAATGGCTACTGTACGTGACTGCCTTTGAACTGTACGTGGCTGCCTTTGAACTGTTTGATCATCCATCTATTTTGCACCGAACATGAGAAAAACATTTCGTATAAAAACAGTATCGCAGTGATGATGGCGTCATACCTGCTCTCAACTCCGAACAGTGTCATAACAGAGTAAACGATAACGTAATAACATTTCCTTGTCAGTAAGCAAGACATGTATGAATCGCTAACGTTCCAGAGTAGATAAAATCTCAAATTTCAAACAGTGAATTTCAATGTATCCAAAGACTTCTCTTTTGGGAGATTGGCGGAACATAATCTTTTTTCTGCTCTAAATAACTCAACGAAGTAACAAACACCCACATAGATTCTGATTTCTCAACGACGTGTGCTTGTTGAAAGAATTAAACTTGTAAGAGAAAATACATTTTATCTAATGCAATAGAACAAAATACGGGTTATTTCGTACAGCGTGACAAAGATGAATTGGTGCAGTCGCGGCTAAGACTGGCACTTTATACAGTAAGTGACAGCAAAGATCGAGTCTCGAGGGCAAATGGAACATGTCTAGAAATGATTAAAAGTAAAGACAGGTGATACTCAGTCTATAACCTGTCTATTCATGTGTTTCTTTCTTATTAGCTTAGACAGTGTCACGCCGGTAAATGCAAAATTTCTCCAGGTGCCTCCAGTGAACTATAAAATTAATTAATAATATTTTGCAAACAATATTAGAATCTTTCTTTTGCATATGTCTCGAATCGAAATATAGAATTAGGACAAAGATACGCAGCATCTTTAAGTGAATTTCAAGTACAAAGTTTCATTATTTCTTCATATGTTTAATCAAATGAATATATGATTTACTACCACTACATTTGGTCGTCTTTCAAACTGCTTCTTGATTTCATACTCCCAGAACATGTTGTCTTTATGGATGATGGACAATTATATGTTGTTTTTATGAGCTACTTGAGCAGTGATTCTCAACATGGTCCAGGTGGATCACCGGTGGTTCAAATAGCATTTCTAGTGGTGCACAGAGAATTCGTAGCCATAAAAAAATGAAGCCATTTCACAAAAAGTATCTAAATTATTCATCCCTTGAAGAATTGAAAAATATAATATTTTATTTAATTACAGACATCTCCATTATATTTGAGAATTTAGAAATTACCTAGGCATTATGCAGTGCTATGACTTTATCCATGTTTATTACAATACATTTAAAAATGTAAATAGACCGCTTTGTCTTTTCATTGAGTATTTTCGTGTGGAAATTGAACAGCCTAAAAATAACAGTAGGAATGGTCCAATTGAATATTGTGAAAAATGGTCCATGAGCTAAAATATTGAGAAGGACTGATCTAGGTCACAATGGGGAATCGTTTCGTTGGTTAGGGCTAGGGTTACGGTTACATTTGGTTTAATTACACACATGTCCATTATATTTGAAAATTTCGAAATTACGTATGTATTACGTAGTGCTATATTTTTAATTTTTATCATATATATATTTATTACACACACACACACACACACACAAACACACACACACATACATATATATATATATATATATATATATATATATATATATATATATATATATATATATATATATATATATGATGAAAATGTGGAAAAGACAAAGCAAAATCCGAATATGTGAGTTTACTGTCTTTTATTTTGTTTTTGTTTTTTGTTTTTCTGTCGACGTCAGACGTTTCGGTCAAATAGACCTTCTTCAGGACATGGTTAATGGAGACATATTTATATTGGATTTAAGTTAAATGAAGAGACGATATATACAGGACTAGTCAGAAAGAGAAAAGTCCTGTATATATCGTCTCTTCATTTAACTTAAATTTAATATAAATGTCTCCATTAACCATGTCCTGAAGAAGGTCTATTTGACCGAAACGTCTGACGTCGACAGAAAAACAAAAAACAAAAACAAAATAAAAAACAGTAAACTCACATATCCAGACTTTGCTTTGTCTTTTCCACATTTTCATCATACCGTCGGATCTACATCCACATATTTGCTTACATATATATATATATGTTACATGTGATATATACTATATATAATATAAAACTTTTCATATAAAAAGAAGATTTGACAAAGAAGGTATCTTTGCCTACATATCGATAAAGCACTCACATCCAAATATTTGTCAACATGTAGTAACAAGTATCATTTCTTTCACTACCACATGTATTTTTGGCTGTGTCGATGTTTTCTATAGAAAAAGAAATAAATTAGATCTCAACAACATAGGAACTATCAGACTAATGCCATCAATATTGATTCTGATATCTTGTGTGAGAAACAGCAAGATCAAGGTAGTCACTAGTTGAATGGACTAAGACTGAATGACATCATCAACATTGATTTTGATACCCTGTGCTTATCCATGTTTACTACAATACATTTTAAAATGTAAATAGACCGCTTTGTCTTTTCATTTAGTATTTTCGTGTGGAAATTGAACAGCCTAAAAATAACTGTAGGCGTGTTGCATTTGAATTCTGTGAAGAAAAATTGGTCCATGGTTTCAAAAAGTTGGGGAAACACTGTTCTAGAGAAGTGATGCTTTTTCCGATTAAGATAGTTTTATAGGAGTCGAAATAGTTTGCAATCTGAAGGTGAAAGGTCGGATGAGTATAGTTGTTGTCGTAGGACATCCCGGCCAAGCTGAACCAATGTCTGCCAGGTCTGCAAATAGACGTCAGGTATGGCGTTTTTCTGATGGCCAATTACGGATTCTTTCCATCGACTGATGCGTTTTGTCGGTCTAACTGGTAACAATCGTCCTCTTGAATGCAACGCTGATTAAGCGGAAAGATTTGATAATACGCACTGTTTTCCCAATCCCAGCAAGTACACATCATCTCATTCTTTAACCTGACCGTTCGTCTCGAAAAGAACCCCCAATAGGTTGTTAACTGGGGCAGGAATTGGCTGGTTAACTTTAACTCCTCAAAAACAAAATTGCTCTCTATTAATCACCACAGATATCCTTCCCTGCCTCCCCATTAGAATGTCTGACGCTCAACTTCTCGAGAGCACCTCCTTGCGTTTGCTGGGTCTCACATTGACTGCTGACCTGAGATGGAACAATTACATTGAGTCAATCGCTTCGTCCACCGCAAGAAAAGTTGGCTCACTGAGCCGCGCCAGGAAATTTTTCTTCCCGGAATCGATCCTTCAAATCTACAAATCAACCATTCGCCCTTGCATGGAGTATTGCAGCCATATATGGTCTAGAGCTCCTTCTGTCTGTCTCGGGGTTCTTGATAAGATCCAGAGACGGATATGCAATATAATTGGCCCTGATCTGTCATCTCGTCTGCAGTCGCTCTTTCACAGACGTGCCGTCGACTCTCTCTGTCTTTTTTACAAATACTTTCACGGTAACGGCTCCGATGAGCTGCTTTTGCTTGTTCCCAGACTTCATGAATTCAAGCGTCCTACGAGGCTGGCATCCCGCTCCCACCCTTCCACTGTTGAAACTGTTAAATGTAGCCGTCTCTTCTACTCCAATAGCTTCATATCTCGCACCTCTCGCCTGTGGAACTCCCTCCCCTTTTCCTGTTTCCCTGATAGCTATAATCTCCAACTATTCAAATGTAATGTCAATCGACATCTCCAGTTACCTTGATCTATGCACATCTCCAGTTGCCTTGATCTATCCACCATCCTTCTCTACATCCTTTCCTCTTTCCCTTCTATCTGTTCTCGCTCCAAATCTTCTGTAACCCCTTGCCTTGATCTATCCGCTATCTTTCTCCTCATCCTTTCCTCTATCACTTCTATCTGTTCTCGCTGTAACTCCTTGCGTGCTAGTGGCTTCCCGTCTTGCTTGGGGTGAAATGCTTAATAACAAATATTCTACAAATACAGACCGTCTAATAGAATGATTAACGTCAGCTCACTTTCGTTTTCCTTGGGACATTCTTTCGTGCCATAATCCCTTTTTTAATTACCAGCGACCTCTCTCGAAGCAAAAGGTGTCGTCTTGTGTTTGAGTAGAGAATTGCAAACGTAAATGAAGCTCATTCTTCTCGTTTTAACACAAATAACACAAACATTGTAATGATTCATATAAACATGTTTTCAAAAGCCTTATAAGTCTCTTATAAAATATGAAGAGTATCTCTGCGATCGCCCGTGTTGTCTGATCTTCATTATATTTTATCAGTTTTTCGACTTGCAAGCCTACCGCAACGTTTTCAGCCATTTAGCTATTCCACTTCTGAACATAGCTAACCACTAATACTCTTCGTTATGGAACCGTCTCCATAAACGGTACATATTTTTTTGCAGTTTGTACTGCGATTTTTTTCTTTCCAGTAATAAAACAACATCAATTACGAAAATATATAGGGTGACCCCAAAAAACGGCAACTTTTTAACAATCCAATAAAAACAAGAGTGATGGAAGAAAAATATTTAATTCATAGTAATTGAAACCTTAAAACATGCCATTTAAGAAACAATGATGGAATTTTCATTTTTTTTAAATTACATCCTGTAGATGGCGTCCTCCTGTACGAATGCATTCTTGAAATCTGCTGTTGAGATTCCTCATTGACTGCTGCAACATCTCAGCTGGGATACTGTGGATTTCATTCTCGTTACTAAAATGGCGATATGTTTACTTGCTCAAGGTCACTGTCACGCAGTGTTGCCACTTGCTCATGTCTGGCAATGCGCACTTAAAAATTTCCCGTTTTTTGGGGTCACTCTGTATTTTGTTTTCCTCCATTTTAAAGTTTAACGTTGGTTGGTTGGTTGTTTTGTTTAATGGCACATCAACCTGAGTGGGTCATTTAATGCCAACAAAATTTTTGAAATTCATAGCAATCGTGTGAAAAAAAAGGTGTATATATATATATATATATATATATATATATATATATATATATATATATATATATATATATATATATATTGGAACCATTTTTCAATTACTCATATTTTTTAGTACAATCCAACTTCTTAAGAATGTATAACTGCTTGTATTACTGGTACTTTCCATTTTTTTTCTAAGTACTGCCGACAATAATTTGGGGTTACCTATTTGCCCATATCTGGGACCGTAACAGGTGCTACAACCCCGGGTCAGGGTGGACCTGGGAAAACCAGAAATTAAGACGTTGTTCCACGCTCCTCAAAAGCTCCTGATCAGAGGCCTTGCTGTTGAACGTAGTTTATCGTCTTACCCAGGATGCGGACGTAGTTTATCTTTATACCCAGAACGGTTACAGTTTAACGTAAAAAATACCTTTTAAAATTCACAATCCACGCACAGATCGTATACAATGTTGCAGTTGTTTGGTTGGTCTTGTTTAAAAGGGTTATTTCAATCTTTATGAACTATTTATTACCGAAATCAAAATATTTTTTACGCAATTCTGTTTTTTGTTTAGTTAAAGATATTAATGGTTTTAGTGATACAAGTATTACCAATTAACTCATAGCTGGGGAATAGAGACGGATACATACCTTTCTCAGGGGTATTTGCGCGTAAGTGAACATGAAGAAACCTACTGGAATTTGAACTCGTCTCTTCAATTAACAAGTCTGAGCCGCTATCCGTACACCATCCGCACATCGAAGCTTACAGTACATGGTATTCCTAAATGGTCACCAATCTACGTACTCATCCTTCTCGACATTGCTTAACTTCAGTGATTGTAGAGTAACCAACGTTTCAAGGCGATGTACTGTATGCGAAGCTTGCATTGAATTGTCACCTTTCCGAATATGTAGGTCATAAATTTAATTTCCGTGTGAAACGAAATCACGTGTTCAATCGCCACCCATGGGAACAATTTATTAATCTTTGTTCCAACGCAGAAAAAATGTCATCATATTCTTCGAGGAGACTACTTGATGTCATCTCGGCGTATCCTTGAGTCTCTTAGTGTCATAAGGAGGCGTTACCGTTTGACCGAAGAGAGAATAAGGCAGGTGTCGCTAATAGCTTAAATGATGTTAACTGGTTACAAAAACATCCTGTTTAGGTATGGACTTAGAAACTAACAGTCATTTTCATATAAAAAAAAACATGAAAATTGAGGAAGAAACCCTTGTCAATTTCTTTGTTCTTGTAGGTTAATACGTGTGGCCATAGGATATTAATTTTCAGGGTAATGCAACCGAACTGAAGCGAAAAGTTACGGCATTTACTAATGGCTAAAAGTAGTAGACATGACTTAGGATAATTTAGGTAAAGCTACGAAATATCAATAATTTGATTCTATTTCACTTGAAATGGGCCGAGGATAGGGCCTAATGGAGAACCAATAAGTCCGAATTATAAAATCGATGCGTCAATGTCTGATCGAAATGCCAGGAATTGCTGCAAAAATTATCGTTTTTAGTAGTATTTTTTTGTTTTAGGTGTTAAGATAATAAATGCAAAGATATACATGTATAACTAGATTGATTTGTATCTTTAACGATTCCTTATAGGTCATTTAATGCGAAAAGAAAATTGGAAGTATAAAAATAATATGTTATTTCGCTTTCACAATAGAATACATGGTAGATGATACTCAGCTTTTGTGCATACATATGTTTGTGAGGACATAATTACTAGAGACCGAGATATGTGTTTTATGTTGACGTTATATTTTGGAATACAGAGTAAAAAAATTGTAGGTTTTTTATATGCCTTAGTATCATGTAAATTCTTTTAAGTTAGATGTTTTGTAGTATTTTAAATGGATTTGCTACATTATTCGGACAATTGTCATCTTTGTCGCCATATTTATTACAACGCTTCGGCCTTCTTCAGGTGGTTGGGATGTCTAACCGAACCCTTTATTTGGCTCACTGGTGTAGACTGTTCTAGTTCTACGTGTCACAGTGCCATGTGGCCTCAAGTGACCGGGAGAATAGGACTTCTTCTGGTTGTAACCGATTTAAGTGACCAGGAGAATATGACCTCTTTTGGTTGTAACCGATTGCAATGACCCGGAGAATAGGCCTTCCTTTGATTGTAACCGTTTGCAGTGACCGGGAGAATAGGTTTTCTTCTGGTTGTAAATGAGTGCTGTAACCGGGAGAATAGGCCTTCTTTTGGTTGTAACCGATTGCAATGACCGGGAGAATACATGTGTTACATTGCCGTTGTCAATACAAATTAATAAATCTTGCAATCATAAAACTGTTGTTTATTAAACCCTGGACCCCATCAAATAATACCAACGTAACTTTGAGTATGGTTTGGCGGCCTTCCACGAAACTTATATTCTTCCTGCGAGAATATGATGGACTTTTCACTCTTGGGTGGGATGCTTATATATCTATCTGTCATCCAGTTGTCCCGCATATGCACATTCTAATTACCCTTGGATCGACCATCTTTTTGCATCTTATTACTCGCGAAGCCCTATTCTATTGTTGTTACCTTATCTTCCTCATGAAACTCGCTACACTGGTGCTCTGTGTGAAAACCTCATTTAGCCCCACTTTGGATAACCCCAGTAGATATTGGGGTCACCAAATGTCATCTTCTCTAAGAACATAATTTCCATATTAACGGTAAAATCGATTCAAATCAACTAGTTTTTCTTGGTGTGAATCGGAAAATAAATGGATTTCCAACGATATGCCATCAGGTTATATTTTGATTAACACCCCAGAAACTCAACAAACTAGTAGGAAACATGAATATTTCATTAGAAAAAAGAAAAAAAAATATATCTAATATAAGTACTCCTATCTGATAGTGAATCCTGGACAGTTTCCCCCTAGATGAGGAAACCTGAGTCAACAGAGATTTTGTGGTTCTACAGAAGTTTGTTAAGAATTTCGTGGACAGAACAATGGTAAACGAAGATATTTTATGTAGAATGCCAAGAAAAAGAACACATGCTAGGTATCAGAAAGAGGCAGTTGAAATTCCTAGGAAATGTGGGCAAAAATATCTCGAAGATCTTACGCTCACGAGACATATTGAAGATAAGAATAAAGGAAGGAAAACAAAGAGGAAAACTATGTCATGTGATTGTGTAAATAGTTAGCAGAGCAGTGAGTAAGTGGGATAATTAAAGGATAAACCCTGCTCAGGATGGTAATTTGTGAAGAGCTATGACCGCCAAAGTTCTGAAAAGAGTTGGCCTATAGAAGAAGGAGGGTGCGTATTTGAAATAAAGTCTCGTCTAAATCTCGTCTTGTCATTTTCTATTTACACCCTTGTGTAAATTCATTGAAACAAAGCGAATAATTCCATTATTATTTCCTTTTTTCGTATTTCCCCAATGGAACACGACCCAGTGCACATATTAGTACTTCGTATGTCCATTCCCCATAATCGTTCCTTGCAGATTGACCACGTGTAATTAAAACAGGAGGGTTTCCGGGTCAGTATATAGTACTTTGATATGCTCACTGGTAAGGCTTACCAGTTTGTTCGTGCAGCGTTACAATTTTCGTATGCTTCTTTGGAGTAACTACCATCGCAGATAATGACCATAGAACAACTAATCGACAGTTGAGACAAGAGTGTCTGAGTGTAATAAAAATCTGATGCAATCAGTGATGACGCAATATTTTTCAAGGCGAAACAAATTTCATCATACTCCCTGAAAAAAGATACATATTACTGCACACCACTGCAAATGACCAAAATCTAATGAAAAAAATGGAAATCGATTACACTCTATCAATCAATACTTAAAGGAAGAAAACTAAAGCAGTTGTCTCAATTAATTTGCACAAGGGTGTAAATGTCACCATCAATATTAACAGATGAGTGCAAATATTAGTGAAGCAGATTTGAAATATTGTCGCTTATTAACGAATCAACGTCGCAGCACACTGAGCTGCGTTAGTTTGTACCCCATTACGAAGCAGAAAATTCCTTCGAAAGAACTCGACAAACCCACATTGTTATCTCAAAGAGAAAAATCGTTTACTTTTATCACTTTTCGAGCAAACTGAAAACAAGTTAGAATAGACATTTGCAGATAATCTTGCACGACGCCGTTCCATTGTATCGAAGACTGCCGCCAGGTGAAGATTTTGGCGACTGCTTCCTGTCGAATCTTAAAAAGCGATAACAACTTGACAACATCCGGCTGATGGGCAGTTTCGGAGTCAATCGATAGACTTAAAGAGTGACCTAAGCTTCGAATCTCTGATCCACTTCAACGACAAAGGATGGGATCATTTGTCCGGAGGCTTTTTAAGTTTGCACGCGTCGAAGTTACTTAAAGATACGCGCAACATTTGAAGATCTCGAACTTTTGATTGGCGGACGGGAGATCGAAGAATCTTTTTGAACGTTTTTCTACAAATAAGAAATCAATCAATCGCACACACGCTTTGTTCATCGACTTTTAGTCGAATTTAAAACGAATAAAGCAATATAATACTAATATTACAATGAACTATATTACAGTCATCCCAGT
>OZ038496.1:7124197-7134197 GCA_964036315.1 Acanthosepion esculentum
ATTAATTCATTCATTCTTTCTTTCTTTTCATTCATTCATTCATTCTTTCTTTCTTTCTTTTCATTCATTCATTCTTTCTTTCTTTTCATTCATTCTTTCTTTCTTTTCATTCATTCATTCTTTCTTTCTTTTCATTTATAGATTCTTTCTGTTTCTCTGTCTTTCTTTTCATACATTCTTTGATTTTTTTTTCTTACTTTTCTTCTATTCATTCTTTCTCTCGGTTTGTCTGTCTGTCTGTCTATCTTTCTTTTCATCCATTCTATCTTTTTTCTTTTCATTCATTCATTCATTCATTCATTCATTATTTATTTATTTATTTTCACCAATCGATTCTTTCTTTCTTTCTGTCTTTCTGTCTGTCTTTCTTTCTTTCTTTCTTTCTTTCTTTTCACCCATTGATTCTTTGCCTTTCTTTCATTTATTACTTCATCCATTCTTTAAGTCTTTTTTTCTTCTTTTTCAATTTTCCATCATTTTTATTTCTTCTTTTCTTACTTTATTTTCCTTCTTTTTGCTTGATTCTTTTCTTCCTTCACTTGTTTCGCTCATTTTCATTTTTTCATTATTATTCAAATGATTGTCCCTTTACAAAAAAAACTTTCTGCGTGGTATGGTTTACAAAATATTTACTGTGATTTTTTTCATCATTTATTTCTTTTTTCTTTTTTTTTTCAGACATCAAAATTTTCTATTTTTTTCACGCTCTTTTCATGTTGTCTAAATACTGTTTACAAAATTTTCCCCCGATGGTTTCAAATTTCCCTTTGTTATTTCCTCTGATGGTTTTCTTTTTTCCTTTTTTTACTTCTGCTTTCTTGTTTCCCTGTCGGGAATTCATGCCTTTCGTTCCTTTGTCGTGACTTATTTTTTTAATTTTCTTTATTTCATTGTTTTTTTTGTTTTTTTTTAATCTTTTCGCTCTTCCTAAATTTACTTCCCTTTTCCTATATGAAATGATTTATTCTTTCAGTGTCTATTCCGAATAAATAATTCACCATCTGCCGTTTTTATTTTTATGCCGGAACAAAAAAGAAAACAAATAATTTTTTCACGTCTACGTCTATTCGATTTTTAATTATCACGCAATTTGTCATCAGTTTTTTTCTTCTTCTTCGATGACTGACAATTATTGTCGTAATCGAACTGCCTTTTGATGTCAAAACGTCAAATTTGAAAACACGGTTTAGGAAGTTCTGATATTCAAAAACCTGTTACGAATAAACAAACCTGAATCTATGTCTTTTTATTCCCTGATATGACTGTTCTCGGTATTATTTGACTTTCTTTAATTAAAGATTCTTCTTGATGTTGAAGAAGCTCCGAGGTTTGATGGAAGGAAATGTTTTTCAAAATTATAGGCTTCGTTTTTATAGTCTAACATTTTCGATGAAAAAAAATATATATCATCCCAAACAAATACTGCGACAACGAACAAAGTATTAGTGTTTTCAGATCCAAATTTTCTGCACGAAATATTATAATGTCGGAAATATTCAATGAGGCATATCCAGGAAATAATAGCGTTCCGTTCAGTCCTTTCACTTTTTCAAATGATTTCTTCAATCTGACGAAAGAGGTAATAAGTTACATGAAATTATGACGTGATTCTAAAAGCGAGCTGAAAATCAAGAATCAGAGAAGACGGTTTCAATTACAAACATTAATAATTATCCTCCATATTTACTTCAGATTCTTATATATCGTTAAATATTAATAAAGTCAATATATATATATATATATATATATATATATATATATATATATATATATATATATATGTGTATGTATATATATATATGTATATATATATGTATATATATGTATATGTATATATATGTGTGTATGCATATATATATATATGTATATTATATGTATATATATGTGTATGCATATATATATATGTATATTATATGTATGTATATATATATATATATGTATACATATATGTATATATATATATGTACATATTGTATATATATATGTATATATATATGTATATATATGTTTATATATATATATGTATATATATATATATGTATATATATATATGTATGCATATATATATGTACATATATATATGTATATATATATATGTATATATATATGTATATATATATGTATATATATATATATGCATATACATTTATGTATGTATATATATATATATATATATATACATATATATATATATATATATATATATATATATATACATGATGTATTGGGGCAGATCATTATTAAAACATATATTGTTAAATATAACATACAACGAATGTCTATTATGTTTGATCATGGGTCATTCTACACTTCGTATGTTTGCTTTAATTTAGGGTTAAAATTAAGACTAAAACTGTCCAACATCTGGATATTTTTTATTATACTGTTCCCCGATCTAATCATTCGGTTCACATGAGCCATCATCAGAGTTGTTATATGGATTTTTCAACAAATATATACACCATCAAAGATGATATTCTGTTATGTTGGCAAAGAAGTTTCCTATGCGACGATAGCGGTCGGGGAATAGAAGATGCAGTTCGTAATTTCATGATGGGGTTCTATGCCATTGTACCACCTGAGAGAACGAAATATTAAACCAGAACCATATGTCTTGATACAATGTAATTTGTTGGGACTAGTTTGAAATGTAATTTTGTTGAGTGTGAGGTTGCTTGTGTGAGCGAAAAGGTTAGATCAAGGAATTGTTTGAACAGTGGTAGAGAAAAATAGCTTAATGTCCAGATACCGGTTGAACGGTGGTAAAGAAAAATGACTTAATGCCCAGCCACCGGAGAAGAGTAGACAAAAAATGACGTAATTTCAGCCATCGGTTGAACAATGGTAGAGAAAAATGACAATGCCCAGCCACCGGTGGAAGAGTGGTAGAGAAAAATGACTTAATTTCAGCCACCGGTTGAACAATAGTAGAGAAAAATGACAATGCCCAGCCACCGGTGGAAGAGTGGTAGAGAAAAATGACGTAATTTCAGCCACCGGTTGAACAATGGTAGAGTAAAATGACGATGCCCAGCCACCGGTGGATGAGTGGTAGAGAAAAATGACGTGATTTCAGCCACCGGTTGAACAGTGGTAGAGAAAAATCACTTAATGCCCAGCCACCGGTGGAAGCGTGGTAGAGAAAAATGACGTAATTTCAGCCACCGGTTGAACAATAGTAGAGAAAAATGACAATGCCCAGCCACCGGTGGAAGAGTGGTAGAGAAAAATGACGTAATTTCAGCCACCGGTTGAACAATGGTAGAGTAAAATGACGATGCCCAGCCACCGGTGGATGAGTGGTAGAGAAAAATGACGTGATTTCAGCCACCGGTTGAACAGTGGTGGGAGAAAAATAACTTACTGCTTAGCCACCACTTAAACAGTGTCATATAGGAATAAAGTTTCGCTGCCGACATTTGAGTTTGAACATAGATCGCCAGTGAGCAAACACAGGCGACACCATTATGGAATTAAATAGACCTCGTTAGCGTAGACAAGTAGGATGTGGCTTGACGTCTGATTGATCGTTATTTCTAGTCTATCCTCTATTACTATACGGGTCGCTATTATCTATTCACTGTACTATTTCTCTATTCGGTTCACTAAACGAGCGAGTATTATCGAACAACTACTATTAGTACGAGATTATTCGAAGGCGTATGACATCAGTATTTTTCTACACCATATTATAATTGTATCGGTGATTACAAAGTCTCTACTACAACGAGCATTACGAAAGTGACAATGATTATTCGTTGACATTACAAAAGCGGCAACGAGTGTTCGTTGACATCACAAAAAACAGTGGTAGAGAAAAATGACGTAATACCCATCTACCGGTTAAACGGTGGTAGAGAAAAATGACTTAATGCTCAGTCAACGGTTAAACGGTGGTAAACACTTGTAACTATTTTTATATCTGCCGTGAAATATTACATACAAATTATTTGCGAATTTTGACTCAGGATCTCATGCAGAAGAGTTAAAATTGTTCACGAAGGCAGGTCTCAGAGGGTTAAAGCCTGTCAATTTATTATTGGCAAAGTTTTACCGATTGTGTGCCGTTTGGAATGTATATAGAATGGAGAGTTAATGATCTTGTTCATAGGAAAGTAATATTTGGCCAATGTATTCGCTACATAGTTTTGGTCGGTGCTGTCTTAATAACATAGGTCTAACAGATATATAAGGGAAACTGTAGAAACTTTAAATGATACTGTAAATGAAAGAGGGAAGTCAACTTTAAACCTACTGCAAGATGGTCGTATAAGGACAATGAGGAACACGAACTGAAGACATCCAAATGAAGCAAGTGCAGAAAATTTAATACCTTGCAAGGATTAGAACAGACTTCACATGATGTGACAGAGAATTCTTACATAATCACAATCAGAATTCCGTAATCATATTGGAGTAGCAAGAGTAGTCTTTCAAACACTACATCAGTCAATCAGTTATGTGTCATGAGTGATACATGCTTAGGCGATCATGTATTGCAATGCAGATTTTTTTTCCGCAGTAGGTTGCCATTTACTTCTGCGGTAGACTAGTTGCTATCCAAAGCTATAGAATCGGGTCTGTTACAGCTGGGTGTGGAGAGAAGAAGAGATTAATGCCAAGGATATTAGCATGTAAGTGAATGTAATTGATCCGCCTGGAATTCGAACTCGGCTCACCGATTCCTCAATCAAAGCCACTATCCATTACTCCACCGTGCCTCCTCCTACACTACATGAAGTATAAGAAACACGGAAATTTCGTTAGAAATATAAAAGTGGTTTCATTATATTGTACACATAATTACTCGGACCTCAACTTGCTGTTTATTTTCACAAAGTTACACTCCCCGGCCTTCTTCTGCAGGAAATTAGAATATAACTATTTATTCAATCCACGGAGATGATTATTCTTTTTATATTCTCAGTTAATACTATCTGATAACTTTGTCCTTGTGATAACCCCTGACGCTTTCATGGGGTATAAGTTATGATACAACTAAGCAAAAATCTGTCTGGAAAATATTCTTAATAATAAATAGCTAAAGGTGAACAAATGAAAAGATTTGAAGTTGGCAACTTTCCATTCCCCCTCCAAAGACTTTAAACACTTATATATTCCGCTTTTTTCTTTCTTTTTTTTTCCTTCTTAATTTTCTAAATTAAACCAAGTAGCGTCTCTGATATGTCAATTCCGTGTTTTCACGCGGTCAAAACGGAATATTCCATTATTCATGAGGTACTGACGGGGCGTAATGTTCATGGGAACTAACTAACGAAGCGGGGAGGGACAAACATAATAATAATCGAGATGCTCGATGTATTCTTCGTCTTTTCCCCATATGTCCGTCACTGATAGTCAATCGTTGCAACGCGGCAGGAATTCATTAGAATGTTTTATTTTGAAACGTCATAATATTCACATTTATCAAATAAAATAAAAGAGTATTTCCTATAAAAATGTACTTATAATATTGATTTTCTTTGGAAAATATTTTACATGAATATATTTTCAAACAAATAAAACAACCACAGCAAAAACAAAACGTGTATAGCATTTCAAGTGTCGTTTTCAAGAATTATCTTTTATTTCAAGAAATAAAAAAAAACATTATTTTTTATGAATCAATCAACACCCATTGGTATATTCAATGGTAAGAGATTTTCCGAACTGTAGGGAAACTTAGAAATACGAAGTTTGTGAATATTTTAATGTCCAAATATATAAAATATATAAATTTCTCATACACAATCACTGGATTCAAATTATTTGCAGAAAAAAAAAACATTCTTTTGAATATTTGAGAAAGTGTCTACTGCATAATTTCAATGTAATCTCGAACCGCTGTTGTAACCAAAAGGAAGATTCTGTAGATTGAGTTATAATTCATAGTTCACCAATTTCAAAAGATATCTGGGTTTTTTTTAACGCCATAGCAACCTTATAGGTCATTTAATGCCGAAATTTGAATTTCCTCGGAGCTTTGAAATAACAAAAATACGATATATATGTCATTCTGTCTTCACAATTGAATACATGGTAGATGAAACTCAGCTTTTGTGCATAAAAATGCCTGCTTGGATATAATAGTTAGAAGGCGGTGTTACGTCTGTTTTATGTTGTAGTTTTGTTGAAGTTATATTTTGGAATACAGTTCGATTTCTTTAAGAAACTGTAGGATATTACGTGGATTAATTCCAAAGAATTCTTTCATATCTGGATGAATTTGTTTAGCAGCGCGTCAAATTCTATGGTTTATTTTATGCCGAAAACTAAATATTTTGAACACAGTTTTATGGCTTCAACTAAAAATATCTTAAGCGCAGTTATTAATTAATTTAGTTAATTATGTCTAGCAGCATATCAATACCTCTATGGGTTATTTAATGCAGAAATCTAAATATTTTGACGCAGTTGTCTGCATTTAACTACTGATAGAATATGTTTAGACATTTGGCTATAAAATGTATTGTTGGTAATTCTACAATAAACCTGTATTGCTGGTTATTTTACTATAAATATATAATTTTATTATAAAAATCTATTTTTATACTTCCATAGTGTTTGATTTTTATTTGGGGGAGGGTTCAATTAACAGGGGCTACCACTCCGGGTCAGGGTAGACCTTCAGGTAAGAGGCATTTCCAATCTCCGCAAAACTTCGAAGCTCTCGATCAGAGGTATTGCTGCTGGATGCAGTTTATCGTCTACCCAAGACTAGAAGGCAATTGTATTTCTTTAACAACAGATAAAATATATTTTTGGTCATTTTACTATAATTATGTATTGTTCGTCATTTTTACATAGAAAAAACGTATTGCTGGTATTTTCACTTTAAAATATATTTTCATAGTGGTTTGCTTAGGGGTTCACTATTTTTCCATAGCTGGGGCACTAACAGGTACTACTCTCTCGGATCAGGGTGGACCTGTAAACAACAGCAATTAAAAGGTGGTTCTATGCTCCTTAAAACATCCAGTATGCCGATCAGAGACCTTGCTATCGAATGCAGTGTACTGTCATACCCAGGACTACAAAGATATGTGTCATCTCAGAAATCCAGTGTTGACAATAAAGAACCTTTGCCAAAGTGACAAACTCAATTTTAACAAGACATGAACGGGTATGTATAGAAATTGTCTTCTTTTTTTTTCTTTTAATAATTCTTTCTATTTATGCGGCTACCAGAATTAACAGCGAAAAAAATTATAATTCTGCTGTGTCTACAAAAACATTACTACGACTCAATACACTTTTCATCGAAACCTTATTCGCTTTTCACAACAACAAAAAAAGCCGAAATTAGCCCAGCTTTCAGCTATTCGATTATCTCTAAGGATTACTTTTCACAAATCAAATTTAATCGAATTCGTATCTGCGGGTAGAGAGACGGATAACAGTTTGAAAAAGGTTGATAAGCCGTGAAAAAATCAGCGTTTCCTCTCATCATTTTAGCTAATATTTATTTTATTTTGCAGGTTTTCTGTTTATTTAAATTCGCAACAGTTAACGCGATCAGTTTAGTGCTTTTTGTGATGTCAACGAACACGCATTGCCACTTTTGTCATGTCAACAAATACTCGTTGTCACTTTCGTAATGCACGTTGTAGTAGAGACTTTGTAATCGCAGATACAACTACAGTAATGCTGTTGAACAATGCTGGTCTCAGATGCCTTCGAATAATCTCGCGCTAATAGAACTTGATCGATAATATTCGCTCGAATAGTAACCACCGAATAGTGATCTGAATAGAGAAATAGTATAGTGAATAGAGTAGAGAATAGCGGTCCGAATAGTAATAGAATTACAGACCAATTAGACGTCACGTCACTTCCAACATGCGCTTCCTCTATGTTCAATAATGAGATCGCCTGCGTTTGCTCACTGGCGATCTATGTTTAAACTCAAGTATCGGTAGCCACACTTTATTCCTATATAACAGCGCCATATGTGGATTATTATTTATTTAGAAATCTTAAAATGCAGAGAAGCACTAAATGCACATTTGTAGATCTAGCAACCGCAACATGTCCAAGTAAGTTTGGTCAAAAAGCGTCGCGCGCTTGTGAAAAGAAAAAAACGATGCTCTCTTCACACATTCTGCATATGATCCATTATTATACATAATTAGGTTACAATTGAATAAAATTTCTATTTTATATGAATACTACCGTACAGAAAATTGTGATGAAGAGTGGGGGCTCCGTATCATAGAATTCGTAGGCGGGGATGAGTCCCTTGCACCGGCACTGGGTGGTATTATCAGAATATTATTAATTTAGTTCTCTTAGAACGTATTCCAACATTAAATGCACATTTATACGTTCAGCTGCTGCGACGTTACCATAAAAAATTGGTCGGAAAGAGCCTGGCGCTCATGAATACGGAAAGGTTGACAGCGCAAGGCCATATACGAATCGAATAACACAGGAGAAAAATTAGAACTACGATGGTCTGTTCTATCTCATCCGCCATATTCCGCTGAACTTATGTAATTAGTTAATGCCTTCTTCGATAACTAGAAAAATTCTTTGATGGCAAAACTTTCTTTCATGAAAATTATATTCAACGGTTCATCGAAAACTTTTTCAAATCAAAACTTACCGAATTTTATTCAAAATTTATTGAAGAGCAGCAAGATAAGGAGCAACATGTGATTGCATATAATGGTGAATATAAAATTTAACTTAATGTAATTGCACTTTTTTAAAGAATAAATTTGATGACCAAAAATGGAAAATATATATGATTCAATCTAATATACATCTACTGCATGTCAAAATAGTTTTTTTCTTGGTATTTAAAACGTTTTCATTTAAAGGGTGTTCCAATTACGTGGACCGATTATAAATGTGAATTAAGTTTAAGCGTCTAATGATTTTTTTTCTTTTTCTTTCAGATTTGGCGGACATTTGGGTGATATTATTTTTCACCCATAATTGCCATGGCTTAAGTAACATGATCCAATAGAGAAATAAATAAATTTTCACCAATAACACTGATTTATTTACTGCTGACTTTGATCCGTTTTAATGAAACTCCCTTATATATAATCCGTGTCTTTATAACTCATTTTTTGTATTCATTTATTTGGATTTTGTTAATGTGTTTGCATATTACGGATACATTAATGCCTATAGTGGCCCTTGGAGATTTGAGGAGATCAAGTTATTTCCTGTCTCTTTCCAAGAAACCCATTACAAGTATTTTGTCGTCTGCAGAAGCTTAGTTAATGGGGATAAGATTGTTCGAAAGCCGACCTCTAATTGTAGAAATTACATCTGTTCGAAAAATCGGTATTCTAAAAACTGTAGTGTAACCTTTTTATAAAACCCTACTCTTTTCAGCAATAGGAATATGCAACCATATCAACTACTAACCAGTTGGTTTTATTTTTTAGACTTCTTTTTTACATTGTTCGGACTATCATCCTCATCTTTTTGGCCATATTTATCACAACATTTCGGCCGTTGTACGCTCCGGCCTTCTTCAGGTGGTTGGAATGTCGAACTAGACCCTTTATTTCGCTCGCTCGTGCCATGTCTAATGGATGTCAGTTACCATCTGTGAATTCCCCTCTCCAAGTTCTCCACTGCCTTAACCAGTTATTTGGATC
Source organism: Acanthosepion esculentum (assembly GCA_964036315.1). NCBI lineage: Eukaryota > Metazoa > Mollusca > Cephalopoda > Sepiida > Sepiidae > Acanthosepion > Acanthosepion esculentum. The sequence goes on from OZ038496.1 coordinate 7,133,815, forward strand.
CTGTCACTTGTCCTAACTAGCGCCTTTATCCACCTGTGCGATGTGTACTTCAGGACATCTGTGTATGAATTTCTGGGACCCATAAACCTAATGTCTTCAGCAACCATTTTTACCAGTGCTCATATTGCAATTTTTGCTGTTGTCATTCATGTTTTTTACCAGAGCTCAAATTGTAATTTTCAGAACAGACTACCCCAGCGAGCGAAATAAAGGGTTCAGTTCGACATTCCAACCAGCTGAAGAAGGCCGGAGCGTACAACGGCCGAAACGTTGTTATAAATATAGCAACGAAGATGAGGATGATAGTCCGAACAATGTAAATAGTGTACATAATACCTCACCTCAGAAGTATAGACTGCGACTGCTTTTGGTCTATTATTTTT